>LR736867.1:3812274-3978414 GCA_902654985.2 Oryctes borbonicus | reverse complement strand
TTTTTCTCTAAATTATTCAGGAAAGAAATAATCTTCCACCCACGCATTAAATGGGCACGCTGTGCATAGTATCTAAATTATTAGGACTTATTATTAGGACATTAGGAATTATTAGGACAAAATTTGGATATGATAGATTGGAAATCAGTATTAATTAAAAGTAGACGGATATTAAACTTGCTTACATGGGTTAAAATTAGAGAAGAACTTTTATTCTTGTAATATTGTCCTCTATTCCTTCCTTTTCCTACCTTTGACCTGAGAAACTGAACACATATTGCATAATAATAAGAATCAAGATAAATAAAAATATCAACAATAATTATAATGAAGTACTGCTATATTAATCGGTATTACTTTTTGCTTGCTTTTTTTATTAATTCGATGATAATGTTTTCTATACAAATTTTCATTTCTAAATAGAGAAAAAAAAATAAATTACTTAAAAAAGTTCAGAAACGATCGCTGTGGCCTCTTCGAGTAATCCCGATATCTCGCCGTCACGCCGGTATAAGAATCTCAAATTCCTTACACATGATTATTTAAAGTTAGGATTGCGGCAGTGTTTTTTAAAGTTAAATTACTAATTTAAATTTTCTTGATGGTCTTTCATCCTGAAACTTCGATCGTTCGTGTCGAAAAAGGATAGCGACAGACGTGGCATAGAAAACGAAGCAAGAAGACGTCAAATCAGCTTAAAGGGGAAAAGGTGGTGATGGTAGGTAGAAACGGGCGATAGGGAAAAATATCCCGTCCTTCCACGTGAAAGCGCATTAGCGTCAAGAACGTGCCCGTGAATTTGATTTGCTTATTAATGCTTTCGAATTCGCGTAAATGCAGAAGTCATTAAAATTTCATACGTAGAATGCGGAATATTTCGACTGCTATTGATAATGAAAACAATAGAAGTGTACATACACATATTAACACTTTTCTTATTGGTATTCCTCTGTATTAACAGTTAATGCCAAATGTTGCAAAGATTTTCACACTTATTTATTCAATTTGATGCAAAATATATCGGATATACACAGATTGCTTTCAGTGGCTTTTTCATTAGTTTACAGTGAGAGCTTTTTGTGATTTTCACATTAAAGAATTATGGTAGCGTCCTCTATCTATTAAGGATCTACTCAGTCTTTTAATTTGGTTGCAACATATTTTGCAGTCTCTTAATTTGCTTGATAAATCTCTGGACCACCTCTTTACGCGAGCATTTCTTTTGTTTTCTTTTTGCAACGCCTAAATACTTACAGTGTTTGGTTTATATAATATTTCCCTTTGTATTCTACACGAGCACCTTCCGCTGGCTTTTGCTCTTGTTTGTGTAGCTGTAAAAGTCTCTGCGACAGCCACCGCTAGCGTGAAATTTGTGTCCTTGCTTTTCTTTCCACCTAGAAAATTCATTCAAAAGCTGGACTTTCTTGGACTTGCAGTAGCTGCTCTCAATTGGATGATAATCTCATCAGTTTAAAAACAGCGATGGCTGCTTTGCAAGATAAAATTAGGTTGCTAAAAAATCATTTCTTATCTCTACTTGAAACCGAAAGTGTAGTTCGGAAAGTGTTTGAGATAAAATGTAATGTTGTCATCTTTGATTTGAAGGATCAACATGAAAAATATCTCGAGATTATTAATGATATACTCTCTACTATAGATGTTGTGGATAACTTTCTGCAAACTCGCCCAGGAAAATTCGATGTAGTCAATCAGGTTCGTGTAGCCCATTAAATATGAAGATGTCTTCAGAAGCTTCCTAAAGGATATGAACAAATTGAAATTAATGGCAAAGTATAGGTGTAATTTAATATATGTAGAGATCGTACTCCGATGCAAATTCAACTGCACAAAGATGTAATGATCGTATCTTCGAGGAACTGAGTATGCCCAGAAGATCGCGATTGGCATCGAAATGCGCTAGGCCTTAACGCCATGGTCAACGCTCTCTATGCTACGTACGATTATCATTGCCGAAACTTGAGTTTCTGACGCTATACGCGGAATTGTTTCTTGAAGTAACTGAATGTGCGAGGAGAGGTGGAGTATTGTTTACGTTAAAACATAATATACAATATATCGTAATAACCGATCACGATTTATACAATATTGTACCCTTAATAGTTGTAGAATTTTGTAGACACATGGAACTTTTTAATTGTTGTTCTGTGTATTGCGCCTGATGTATCATTGTTTGTTCTTAAGTGCATTAGAAATTAGCTTTTAGATAAAGCTGTCATCGTAATAAGGGACTATATGTTCCAATACTCAGTCGTAAACAGTCTTCTCTGATGGTGCTTCATTGTCGAAAGTTATT
Source organism: Oryctes borbonicus (assembly GCA_902654985.2). Classification (NCBI taxonomy): domain Eukaryota; kingdom Metazoa; phylum Arthropoda; class Insecta; order Coleoptera; family Scarabaeidae; genus Oryctes; species Oryctes borbonicus. The sequence continues at coordinate 3,976,100 of LR736867.1, read as the reverse complement.
CAATTCTTCGAAATTCTTCACGTGAAATTACATTTTTTTAATTGCTTTTTCTCAAAACGCTCACTATAAACAAACTACTCCGACTATTTCGGTTCTGTTACTATTTCAACAATAAGAAATATAAAATGTTAAGAAAATAATATCGGATTTCAATCGCGCCATGTAGTGGTCGTTTTTAATAATGAAGCTTATCAAAACGAATTTTATTACCCTTTTTTTTGGGTATCGACGTTTGATACGACAACAAATGCACAGCATCTGCTGGTCGTTTTCACTCGCCCTATAATGTTAAAGGTAACATTCTATATTTAGAAACATCAAAATCTTCTACATGATATAAACTAACAATTAGTGTTAAAAGTAAGGGTTTTCCGTCAAATAAAAATGTTAAAATTTGAACTAAATTATAGAAATGCTGACGCTGTACATTTTTGTAGTTTCGATTAAATGAATCATTATTGTTTTTGCATTATCCTATAACATTACAAATTTTTATTTCAATCTCACTTCTTAGCTGCACCTATTCTCACCTTAAATCTCTCCGCTGAAATGCAATTAGCAGCTCTGCGACTTTAACTTGCTTGCTTTAGCGCCAGTAACTACTTACAACGCTTTCGGAGGCAATAAGTCGGTGTTATCGGTAATTAAATTTCCATTTTCTTATGTTAAATCGAACAATGCCACATATGTTACACCTTAACTTAAGAATTATCACAATGATCTGTTCTTATTGTTATGTAAAACTTCCTAGAAAAAGTCGCCTGTAACGCTAGGCTCACCCAAAGAACTAGAGAAGTTACTAGGCAACATAATCGCCACAGTTCTCAGCCTGTCACCTCTCAATTCTAAGAGCGATAATTGTTCTTGTTTTTTATTGTTGTTAAATCCTAATATTTTCGTTTATTGTTCTCCTTTATGGTTTCCCTTCACCTTATCGAATTTTGGTTGAATTAATTGTGGTAAGCTCCTTCAAATTTGTTGGTTTTTAGTAGATAACACGGCTTACGTGGCCACGGATAATCTTTATATAGTTGGCGCAATTTTAATATTCGCATAATCTGGCAATAATTATCAGTTTGTTTGTCCTGGTTCCGCAACAAATTATACAATAATTTCAACCTCCTTATCTCATTATTATAATTATTTAAACGCTCTCTATTTCCAGCTCTACCCATTAAGTGAACATTGCTGAACATTGCCTCAGGTTTACCTTACACGGTTCATACTTACACAATCGTAAAGCAACAATACTATAATGAATTAGTTGCAATATGGTTCAACAAAATCAAGAAATAACAAAACAAAACAAGGGAGGGAAAATTTGCTTGTTTTCTCTTAATTTGTGTTGTCACCTATCAAAATGAACAAACTCGAATATCGAGCAGTTATAAAATTCTTAACGAGGAAAATATCCAGAAACTATTCGTGAAGAAATGTTTGCTGTATACAGTATATGAAGATGAATGTCTTTCACAGTCGGCTATTTGCGAATGGTCAAAATTGTTTAAACATGATCGAGAATCACAGGATGATGATCCCCCTCCAAGTCGACCTACTGATCACTTCCGATGTTATTGAAAAAAAAAACAAGTGTTTCGTACTGGAAGATGTAAGATTAAAGAAGTGATAATTAGCAGTTTTATTTTTAACCACGGTTTTCAGAATTCTACGCGAATGCAAAAGCTAGTGCAAGATGGAGTCCATGAATGCTTTCGCCATCCCAAATGCGTGTCCGAAAGGAGACGTGAGAACAACCTTTGGGGCTTTGTGGAGTCGAATCAGACTAAATTCTCAACTGACTTTTCATCATAGATAAAACCTGAGTCCATAGTTTTGATTCTGAGTCAAAACGAATCAATGCAGTGGCATATTAAGCGCACCACCCTTCACAAGAAGTTTAAAATCACCCCTTCTATAGAAAAAATATTATTTTTAGGATTGCCAAGGAATTTTAATGATTACTTATTTAATAAGCGTAGTACAGTACCAGCAGAACAATATGCAAGCTTAACGCGTTACCTCGGAGATTCTATTCAAGTGAAAAGGCGGGCAAAGCTGTCGTAAAGTGTCTGTGATTATTTTTTGTTTCTAAATCTCGAGAAAATACGATGATGAACTTATATGTAGATGCTGATGAAAGGTGTTTTGCAGACAAACAAAAGGACTTTTTTTTGCAATGGGTTAGAGATGTTATCGAAACAATGTCTATATTGAAATATAATTTTTTATTGTTGTTATAATCTTTTTTGCTTCCTGCCTAGTCTAGCTTATTGGATATACCTGGCGTTACAAGAGACAATGTGGACATAAATAGTATAAGGAGGTGTTGTATGGTTACCAAATAAAATTAACAAAAATTAAATGCACTCTAAAAGGTGTACACCCAATGAAAAATTACCAATACTTAGTTATTTCTTACGCCTATTACGTACAAAAATATTTTGCAATTAAATCAATAATTAAGATTAAATGAAGATCGCTGCACTTTCTTTTATTTATTATAAAGTGCTTTCGTCGATAAATGCGCAATTTATTAATAATTGTGGCAATTTACTAAAGTTACTGCTTCAGTTAGATTGTTAGTACTGCATTTACGGATTATACTATAAGAAACTGTTAATGTAGTTAAATATTTAAAATTTCATAGCTCATTCCGGCAATATACGTAATATATGCATATGTGCCAATGTTCAAAACTTGTATTTTCCACAAACATTTGCTATTAGCGACTTCGTTATACATTTGGAAAGCCATTTAGGATGCCCAACTGTTCATTGCGGTCGTCGTTATTGATCTAACTTTCAAATAATAAATTCAAATTTACTATTCCGTAGCCGGCGACTTGTACAAAACAAAAATTTATAAATAATTCACCTACTTCCGGTTACCCGAGTTGCTGATCCGTGAGTATAAGGTGTAGGTTGTAGACAGTAACAGTAGTACCACGTCACACACGTAACTTACATGAATATACGCTCACGCAAACGCCAATGGAAGGGAATACAGGACATAGGCGTACCCACCCGTCTACTGCATGCAGCAGTGCATATAAAACTGTCGAAGAAATAAAAGTTCATTTACCCAAAACAATTCATTCAAATGCAAGGAAGCTATTTAGTCTTGATAACAATGTTTAATGAAATTATCATCAATAATAACAACGACAATGCTTTATTTCACGATATAAGTCAGAGAAAACGGAATGTTATATATATGCAGATAGAAAAATAACACTAATGATGCTAACATAAATATTAAATCATGCGACAAATTGAGAAAAAGAAAATTCTGCATATAGCTCCAACAGCGTAAGCAATTGAAACATATATAAAAGAAAAAAAAAACATTTGTCGTTAAAGAGCTCTTCTAACGAATATAACCTTTTGATAAATAACCAGAACTTCAATATCTTTTTAAATTCCCTATTACTGCGCGTTTTTCAATAAATATTTATACCAAGAATATGTGTACAGTCTGCGGATAATTATAAATTATGTTTTGTAAGATGTATTTTTGAATCAAATATATTGCAATACTTAATATGTATAGATCTAATAATGTAATAATTTTTAAATTAATAAAGTAGTAATAAAGTAAGTAAGATGTAAGTTGATTAACACCAGCAATTTTTCTAACCCTAGCCTTCTGCTTGAAAAAAAAACAACTAGAGTATTCCATTTAATAAGAGTGCTTAAAATTCAGAAAGGTGCACTGTTTTTAATGTATTTAAATTTGTGATACGTTTTAGTTGTTCTAATAGTGTTTAATTTAAACACAGTGTCTGTCCCATACACAATTCATTAAGTTCAACGACTGGTGATTATATAAATTTACTTTATCGAAGGGAAATGTTTTTTTAAGTAATTTGGGTGAGTAGAATTTGCTTTTATTATTGGTGATTAAATATAAATACACTGATCTCCTCGCAGCAGGTTGATCCTTTTTGAAATTGAGTCACACTGTTGATAGTGCCGTAAAGGCATTTTATATAAGACCCTATTCCATGTTAGATTTACATGTACAGTGGCCGGTTTATGTTTTACCTCCCTCTTGCAAAGATTAAATATCGATACTATCTTCCCCGTGGCAAGGCCAAGTACTTAGGTTCAGCAAATAAAAGCACAGAACCGCGTTTATTGGTAATAATAAAATTTACCTGGGAATCCTAAAATAATCCAAGCGCACGGCTACGAATGGTAGAAAGTATAGATACATCGTCTCAGGGGGAGACAAAACATAAAAATGTCATTGTACCACTAATCATTACTTCCATCCTGGTTTACACTGAAGATCGGACATGATATGCAGCATAAACTTAGGGCTTACAAGAGGTGGAAAACCACCGGGAGATAGCTATAGCATATAGAAATTACATCTCCGTTACAGAAGCTAATTTAAGAATTCAACTGAATGTATGCCGGCAATATATTCAATCCAAAAAGAACACTTCTCGAATTTCTAGTAAAGTCTATCTGGACTATAATAGTTTTGCTAACCCATAAAAAATTGTCAAGCATGTTTGCCCCTTCAATAACATTTCCACATTGCTTCTATTATCCTCCACTTTACATACCAGTAATTTCTTCTAATGGGATTTCTTGATTATCTTCAGCAAGATGGAAAACTGCGAAGATTTATCCTTCTTCTAAAAAGGGTGATACAGCTTATGTTAGAAACCATCGACCTATTGCTATCCTATCTAATTTCTCAAAGGTCTTTAAACAAATATTGCAGCGTTTTATTATGGCCAATTCTAAACAATGCATCTCACAGCAACAACACGGATTTATGCTTGGACGTTATACGATAACCAATCTTGCTATGTTCACCAATGGGATCGCCTCAAAATTAGACAACAATGGCCAGAGAGGTGTAATATACACCGTCTTCTCGAGGGCATTTGATACAATAGATCATTACACTACTGGAAGATGAGCACTTGCGGATTTCCACTTGAATTCTTGGCATATTTCCGGAATTACCTGCAACAAAGAGTAAATTGCGTTTTTTACAATGGCCCTGAGGTGGCGTAGACTGCCACTTCAGGATTGCCACAAGGATACGATTTGAGGACGGTTCTTCTTGACACCGTAATAAACGATGTAATTATGGAATTTCAATCCTTGCCGCTGGCATAGGCGGATTACCTCAAGACCATCCGAGCGATCCGAAACGAGAACTAGAAATCGCCGTATGGTCATTACAAGCTGTTATACCGGTATCAACAGTATCACTCGGAAACAATTAGTGGATGCTTAGTATATGTTTGACATGTGCTCTAGAGCTCTGAAGTCTCTGGGATTTTTCGTGCGTACATCTAGAGAATTCACGAATTCTCTAACCCTATTGCGTGGTAATACTATGTTTACAAACACATTATTGGGTGTATTCGGCCAAAGTTCTTCAAGACCCTTTCATACCAGATATGCCACACCCAGTGAGAAAAATTGAATATCTGTTCCCCTTAAATGTGTACGGACTACTCGTGGGCAAGTTCGTACTCGCGGTCGTGTTCATACTCGCGCTTGTGCTCGTGACGTTTTATAATGTGGGCGACATGCTTGCGAACCTTAGGTTTAGCAACCGCGCGATCCAAGATCGACTATCCTCAACTGCTTTCCCAGACAATGTTTTGCGTTTCGCGATTATCGGCAAGACAAGCTAACACTTTTTGGATTCTTGCATCTCGGACTAATATAATGCTGAAAGCACCGTTACTCCGCACTATTAACGCAAACGCAAACCTTATGGACATTTTCTTGAGTTATTAATTGATATGTTTGAAGTTAATTTTCTATATGTCCTATTGGTACATTCTATGTAGCAAATAATATATAAATTGTGTAATGATACATCGGGACCTGTACTACAAAAAGTCTAAAAATATACAGCTTACAAATTTATGTAAAGTTCAAAAATAATAATAATATGCGAGGTTTTCGGTTTAAAGCAAGGATGTTGGTGTCAATTTCATGTAGTCGAAAATGACAAGCGTGCCAAAAAATGTTATAAGGGTTACTCCAGGAACATTAGGAACTTTGGATCCTCGAAAGATTTATCTATTAACTATTTTAAATAGATATACACATCGAAACTCCATATCATACATGCATGCAACATTAATTTATTAATTGAGCAGTACTGAGAAACATTTTGAAATTTGGCGTATTGCAAATTTCTATAAATTTGTATAAAAGCATTTTTAAACTGCATAAATTGATAATGGCAATGAGAACTCTCATATCCTCGTTGTTTTCTGGTTCCAAGAAATATTTTTGACTGCTTTAAATAGATATCTAGTTTAATTATAGTCTCTAGTTATTTTGTAAAGTGAAAATGAAAACTTGGTAGTCACAAAGATTTTTTCTTACAACCTGCTTCTCTAATTAGACGAAAAGTAAAATAAAACAAAATGTATTTACAACTCCAAATTTTGTTGCAGATATCCCGATTCATTTTCTTCATCACAGATATGTCCTCCGCCACAGCAAGATTATTGATTTCTGGGTTCTCCTTTAGAACCATCAAAACTCGCCGACTCGACCATCGGCTAGGGTAGCTTCCGCCATGTCTTCGATCATTCTTCGGTAACCGCCAAGGGAAAATAAGGATCATTAAAGAAGAAATACGTAGTAATTTCAGCATTATTTTCAGCAAGGTTTTGATCACAAGTGCTCTTCGAAACTGCATCAAAATTTTTGGAAGATTGACTTCGAGGATTAAAATGCTAATCGCCGATTTTATTGAAAGAGACGGTGGAGGGAACTGAAGCCTCTTCACTGTGGGCGGGGAAATACGAAAGATGTATCCAATATTCTGCGAGAGTATAGTTAAATAGATTGGATTTTTATTGAAATTGTACTTTTTATGGGAAACAAATTACGCATTCCTTTACTTTGAAAAAGCGTATGATACTCAAATAATTTTCACTGATAAATAAATTTTTGTTAATACCCAGCAGGATTAGTGCCCCTTTGTGTAATTTGATTTAACAACCAAATAGTGTTTTCAATTCACTTAAGTATTGAGGTTGTTCGTAATGTAATCGAAAAATCTTCCATAATGTAGAATCGCTCTCACTAATGCTTCTCAAAAATGTTTAGTGGAATGATTCATTGTGTGATACCTCAAATTAAAACCTATTCTCCAAAGAAAGCGTCAACGTATCTTTTCTTTTTTCAAAAAAAAATTAGTTAAATATTAAATTTCTGTTTCTGATGATCCAAACGCAGCATTATATAACAACACAGGCTGAAAACAATATAATAAGTTCGAAACTTCACTTCAGCACATCTATTTTTTTTTGTAAATTTCTATTGGAAAATCGTTGTGTGGACGTTGCATTTTCAGCTCTTGTTTCCATTATTCGTTCCAATTTTAATTGAGGTTAGGACCTACCTAACTCTTATTTGAATTATTTCTTCCAGGAAATCCATTAGTCAGTTTTTCAAATTACACACAAAACAAAAACACCGGAAAGATCTATTAAACGGCAAGAATTTTTAAATGATATATAGGTTTTATGGACCCACCGCCCCTGCAGTTTTCAAATATTCTACAAATATTCATCACAACAGCATTCTAGCCCTTCTTCACACAATATGTGAAAAGTATTTCTTGATGTTTTGTTCTATTTCTAATACAAATCTAATATTTTTCTCTTTATCCATATGCCTTACACATCAGAATAAATAAAAGTTCGTATTGAACATACTAACGTAAAACATCGTATTATAACAAGAAAAACAGGAAGCACTCTTGCGGATGAGTTAACGGAGGTTGTCTCATCTGAATATGAAATTATCATAGCAATTTATTTCCTACAACTCTGTTAATAAAGCTGCAGCAATACACGAATAAATAATTTGCAATTATAACTGGTTTGAATAAATAATAAGACAGAAAAGCTTCATAGAATTAATATATTCGAATGAGGTCAGAGAAAATCCTGGAAACGGTTAAAGTTTTGAATTCACATTTTTTTACGCAGTCACATATTTAAGTATGTGTTTTTGTAAATAACCCAAAGATAGAAAGAATGCAAAAGTCCGTTAAATTTTTTGAGATAATGGAAAATAAGCTACCTCATTCCATTTTGGCACTGACAGTAAAAGGCTTCACTTGAACCCTTAACGCTACCGATGTTCTAAGCAGTCTTCTATTGACTGAAATTAATGAATTACAGATTAACCAAACACCCTACGGCAAATAACCTGCAAAGTGTGTAACCTTCTTACACCTAGCATGATTTAAATTGAAAAGATATATCATTTAATTTCAAAACACTTTTCCCAACAAAAAAAAAGATGAGTTTTTTCCAGGAAATTTACTACATCGAATAATTAGTATAATTTGCTAAATACCTATTCTAGCAAATTACATGTAAATTAGTACAAACACGTAATATAGGTTGTGTTGCACTTCTGTGACATTTCGCCCACAAAATTAAGTTAATTTCAAATTAAAATTTAATTCGTAACTAAATTTAATACTGTTTACATTTTTACCTGGTTTAATTTCTGATTAGTTAAACACGGCACAAGAATTATGCACATAAAACTTATTCCTAACCAACACCGGTCAAAGCTATCTAGAACCCATACAGGTATTTACACACGATTTCTGCATGCTACACAAAATTAACATGATCCCCCAATAGAGAATTCGCATAATTATGCATCAGGTAAAACAGTCTTTAAAGTTATATTTGGGAAAGCTGACGCCACAAAACCAGGCTAAATTTCTATCCTGGCCATCTAACTACAATGTTTCTTATTTTTAAGTCTGCATCACATACAGCTTGAACATTCATAGAAAGAAATTCTTTACGGTTGCGGAAGACTTGTATTTGGACCACGTGGAAGATTCAATTTTAATATGCAATCTATTGCTCCTATTATCTTTAGCATTCCTTTAAGCCTGTATAAAATTGATTTTACCACCCTGCACCTCTTTACTTACTAGCATTATAAACAATACGTTTAATAATAATGCACTTCTTGCCAAATATCTCATTGCCAATAGTATTTGATTTAAACCAGAGATAGATTTTTCGCGATTTGTTGCTAGTTCTAAACGAGGTCCAATTAAGTCACGCAGCCATAATCTGTGACTTAATTGGATGAAACAGTTGTTCGAATCATTTTAAAATGTAGCTGCTATTCTACTCATTTGTACGTGTTGCTTGAACTGTTCAATCAAATTTTCGAGCAATTAAAACCCGCGCCCATTTTGTTGCTTTTGAAAAACAAAGGCTTATTTTATTATTTCAATTTTTTTGTCATTATATGTATATCTCAAAAGGATTTAATTTAAGGAACGATATTTTTTTTTTGGTATTTTCCCAATTTTGTTGTTGGAAAACTCAGAAGATAATATTTCAAGCATTTATTAAGGTCTATTGTATGTCTTCTCACCATAAAGATAAAATTAGTATGAAAATACTAATGTATTGTTTCCGTTTATTTTAATAAATTTACTATAATATTTGTGCAAATAACAGCCATTTCCTTGGTATTTCATTTTTGTTGTGGTTGATATAAACAAATATTCTAATTTAAATTATGCGATTAGCCAGCTTTTTGTATGTAAACTGCCATTCAGTATAATTCGCCATTAAGTAATTAAGAATTAAAATAAAATTTCGTCGATCGGCAACACAAGAATACGTTAATGACTATTATCTGATTTATTTTAAATAATTGCTTAATAAATTTATGCAAATAACGATTATTTGCATTGTATTCTACTATTTTGACGTAATGTTAAGAGGTGTTAAAGAGGCGAATTAATTCAATTAGCGATTAAATATGCTTAATCGAGATTACTGACGTCAGAAAATTAAGTTAATTAGACATTAACGTGCTAATTCGTGATTAGATATTTAATTCAGTTTGTGTAAACCGGGAGTTGGTGTTTTACAGTTTCTCATCAGTTTCAACTAATTTACCACAGAAGAAGCCTTGCTAATTTGAAGAAATTTGCGTATATTGTGAATGCTGTAGTTTATGATGCAGCCGAGACTAATTTCAAGGATTAAATATTAATTTTGAGGTTGTGTATGATATAAATAATTTAAGTAACTCATACTTATTTGATATTGATTGTAGATTCCACAATAAGTAGTTTAATGCAAAGCGTCATCCTTCTTGTTTCATTCTATATACTACCATGAAATAATTGTACTTATTACAATTGTCGGAAGTCATTTTCCATTCTTGGCTTATATTATATAAATATGGCACGGTTTCTCTTGCATCTAGTTATTAATTGATTTCCAACTGTCTCCTGATCTTGTATTTGTGCGTTTTTGACGACGTCCTGCAAGTACTATGTTGTTCGGAGTTTTTCTCTTCGGTCTTGTTTTAAATTTAATAAATTATAACAGAATTTCTAATTCCTGCTTTTCTTGTTATTAATGCCAGTAATTTAATCAGGCCGGTGTTGGCTGTAGCCAATAGCGGGCAGCCTTAAAAAGCAGCCATAAAAGCTATAAAAAGGAAAGTATATTCATGTGTTAGCTACGAGGGCGAACTTATACTTTTGGGGTCCTATGACTTAAAACATGAGTAATAGATGGTTTGTGAAAGATATCACAAAATGTATAGTAGGGCAATAGTAGGAAAATTTCCACATAAAACTCTGCACGAACACTATTCTAAAAGTAGTAGTTTGAACACGTGGACAGGAAAAATTTACTTCTGTCACAATTTTTTTTAATTGTTACAATTAAGATGCTACCTATTACACCTGGTCTTATGCCAAAATCGAATAACTTTTTAACCCTTCTAAAGTTTTACTAACTTCGGAAAAACCAAGGAAATCAGGAATGTTCAATTTCACCAATGGAACCCAATTAATTACCGAAAGCTTTTTCGACACGATGTGTCACAAGAAATTGTTAATTATCGGTAATTTCCTAACCAGATAGATGTAATTAAAGAGCGAAAGAAGGTAGAAATAGAAGAAGAATAGAAAATCGATAATAGAGAAGATAATTTTGATTACACCGAACACAGCCACGAAAAAATTATCAAGTGCGATACGCAGTTAAACCTCTGCTTCTTAAGCTGGTTTTAGTGAGTAGAAGGGTTATCCCCGAGGACGAGTTGTCATTATCAGTGTTTTTCAAAAATATGGAAGACAGTATTGACATGTCGACTTGGTTCGATTAAAGTGTAGAAACGGAGAGTAGTAATTCAACTGTAATGAATTGTGTTCGTGAGTTGTGTTCGTGAGTTCCAAAGTTAATTGAGAAAATGACAGTGTTGTTGAAGAGGAAATTTCAACTAGTAACTAGTAGTGTTACTGATATAAACATTACTCATTTTAAACTGAAGTATCTGGAAGCAGTCTTTATGTTTAATAGGATCTCAAGGAGCAAGCGAAGTGTTGTCGTACGTAGAATCCAAAATTGTAAAAAAAAAAAACATTTCAAAATAAGAAACGAGCAACTGTTAACCAATATTTCACATAAAAAATGTAAATAAAATTCAAATTAAATTTAAGATTTACTAAATTAATAAATCTACTTCAATATGTTTTCATTAAATACATACAATCTTTTGTAAATTATATTTAAAGTTTGTTCTAATTAACCCTCTCTATGACAAACGATATTATATACATATATATACACACATTAACCACATTGTACCAAAAAAGGCTTGAGTACTTTTTAAAAAAGGTCTCATGACAAAATTATGCCATATTGGATCAATATTTCGTAGTTACTAGTTTTCCTTAAAAATATAAAAATAGAGTTGGAGAGAATATGGACGAAGAACTAGAAGAATCGGAGATTCATGATCTCAGCGTTCATAGGTTAACGGTTTATTTGTTGTGAATTGTTGTTTATTTTATTTTGTTAACTATAAGTTCATAATCAGTAGGTCTCGATTTAAATAAATATAATCCGAAAAACTCATGGAAGGTAAAAACAGGATAAAATAAACTAAACTAGAAAAGACATTTTCGCTTTTGATTTAGCATATATAGAGGCAACCGAATAAAGCTCTACAAGCAGGCTAGCCTTAGCGTTAAATATTTCTTCAATATTTTATCAATTGTAATGCTCAAGCTTTTTCCAATTTAATTTCTGTGATGAAGCAGCAAATAGATTGCGAAAGTTCAGAATTAAGTGCTGCAAACCTAACGAGTAGAGCCCGTACTTCCTTTCAACACTGAGACCAAGCTTTATCATAACATAACGGAGATTTATCTGTTAATATTAATTTCTTTTGCAATTTCGGTTATAATTATGATATATAAGTTCAAAAACAAATGTAGACAGAATTAAGAATGTAGAGCTGTGTTACTGTCAAAGTTTGTGTATAGAGTTTCGCACCACACTAATTCTTAAATTATGCGCTACGCCGCTATGTGAACAGTCGTACTGATTTGCATTGTGCAAACTTTCCCACTACCCCTTAATTCTTACATTAATTTTGTACTACTCAATGCGAACACTACTTTACAATACTTTAGCACCGAAAAACTTCTACGCCACTGTTACTGTTACAGATGCTTATACACACGTATGTACTGTAATAGTTGGCTGCAATGTGCGTGAACGATGAGTCAAATAACTCGAGTTACGGCTGAATCAGATGTTCCGCATGCACGCACCTTATTTATTCTAAGTCTCTATTGTTCTGAATATACTAATGGTAGGGGCATTGTTTTAACACAACATTGCGTAGATGTGGGTACGTATGGGAGAAGCTGCAGAACAGATACTGCTACCACACTAATTTTAGCTGTAGAATATGTTGTTTTCAGCGACCGTAACCAACCTTTCATTGGATGTAAAAAGTTAGATATTTTAGAAATTTTTGCGTGAAGAACTAATCGTAAATAGGCATCCAGCATACATTTGATTTGTTAAAGGGCAGAAAATAAAGTCGGTTATCTAAAAGCGCAATGGACATACACAGAATACAACACGAAGAGACGGATAAGTTAGAAAGCACAACATACAAACTACTTAACATGGTTATTTAAACTGTAACTTATTGTAAAGAAACCAAGACCTCTCTGAAAGATTGACATTGAATGCTTGGCCGCAAAAAGATAATTTTATTATCTAGTATTTTTACTGAATAAGATGTTTTCGATAAAAATACACTTACAAGATTCCAACGGTTCTAAATTGAATATTATGCGAAGAGCTCGTTTCTGCATGAGACAACCCCCATGAATTACACCGTACAGCAAATATAAAATTAACATGACAAATGGTTTTCATGGTGTCCAGATCACATGACTTGCGCAAGGATCTCAGTGCAAAACAAATTTTCCTAAGTTCTTACGTGAACAATTGGCAAACCCAGCACTGCAGCGTTACTACTAAGTAATAAGTAAGCCTGCAGAAGCGAGTTGCGCTTTACGAAATTAGCAAAGACTCATGTTTATTCGCCTCACGAGAATGGGTTCGTGTTGGCTACTGGTATCCGCGAGAGTCGATAAAACACGAATCTGTCTAGTCTCGGCTAATTACCTGTAGCGCACGGGAACTGTACTCGTTTCTGCTGGCTTAGTAATAGGTTGTTAGAAGTGAATGATAAAGCCAAAGCAACAGATCTAGTATTTGCCAACAGCGCATCTTTCGTTTTTGCTTGATTAATTGCAAGCCTGTTTTTTTAAAACCAATTCCATAACTGATCATAATTTCATTGGGTAGACTGGCAGAGTTTTTCTAATGTAATCTCCCGTACAAGCACGCTAACGTCATCTGCGTAATTAACAAACTGGCAATCGATGTGCTTAACTGCATATACATCATTTATAAATACCAAAAAGAGAGTTGGTCCAAGTACCGAGCCTCAAGGTGGTCCAATATTGTGATTGCTGAATTAACAAAAACATTATCGCAACGAACTCTCTGTTGAGAGATAAACCTTTGCTGTGTGTCTCGTAGTATACTTTGATTTATTATAAGACTACAAAATGATTCGTAGATACAATATACAGAGGTGCACAAACAGAAACCGACTAAAAATTCACAAGAAAATGGAACGTAAAGAATTTAGAGGAGGAACAGGTGAAGAATAAACATGAAAAAATAATTAAAAAATACTGCATAACGGAAAGTGCAGAGATTATGAAGGGAAGATGGAGGGAAAAGGGAAATAATAATAGTGACAATAGAGAAAACAAAATATCATAACATAACATATATACATATAAACAAAAAAATCAAAGTGCAGCTAATGAGGTAACGTAAATAATACAAAGAGAAAATTCTGAATATAGGTCCAATAGCTTAAAGGAACGAAGCATAACACAGTACATATGAAAGAAAAAATTACTTATCGTTAAAGGACTCTTTTAACGAGTACAATTTGCACCATTTCATCGCGGTTGTGCCTTCGTCAGTGATAAATTTCGTGATGATCGACCTAAAGAGGTCGACGATTTGTGCCAAATCTTTTTTTCTCTCATTGTTTTTGTAAAAATTTGTAGCTATCCCTCGTATTACAACTTTTTTTTTTGCAAGATGTATTTTGGGATCACGTATACTGTGAGCATGTTGACTATTGTTTTCTACATTTATTTTACCTTTTTGTTTATGAACGTAGCTACTAGCTTACAATACGTATAATTGGAATATTTTCAAATTCATGAAGTATCCTCAGCAAGATGCAAGTTGAGTAACACCGGCAATAAATTCTAAACGCAACTTTCTGTTTGAGAAAAACCTCGTTAGCCGATAAGTTGGAACCCCATGAAAATATTCCGTTAGTAAGGGTACTTGAAATTCAGAAAAGTGTACTATTTTTACTACGTTCAAGTTTATAGCATGCTTTAGTTGTCGTAATTTAAATATAATAATTTTAATTTAGGTACCAGCAAGTAACAGCGTTTATTCCATACCATATAGTCGTTGAAAAGGCAACATCTAACAATTTAGCTGGTTTTCTTTTGAGATAAGTCTGTTATTTATACTTAAGTTAAAAGGCTAAATTTGATTCTTTTTTTCCGTTACAAACTATGAAAGAAAATATATTAAGTTTTTTTCTGTAGTTAAAGATAAACCATTAGTGCACGAGTAAAAGAACTTAAATGACCGTGGTATTTGCTAATAAAGAAAGAGATACGCGAATGTCGTGATGCGTATCTCACTTTTATGAGATATATTGTAAATACTTACTCTATTGAATATAAAATAAAAAGTCTATTCTTGTTGAGTAAATACAAATAGAAGTAGGCAGGCAAATAGAATTCGAATTTCGATCCTCTCAGATGATAAAGTATTTTTGGAATAAGCTCGCCTAAATTGCGACCATTTCTCCAAGATTCCGAGTTTGCAACATCCTTGTAAGCAAACAATTGTTATCCAGATAATATATAGTTGAATAGTCAATAGCAATTAAATGTAAAACCAATATTTCCAATAATCTTTACATGTATGTGTTACTACGCTGTCTACTTATCAAATTTCTTAAACGGTTCAACTTTACCGAAAATTCTTCATTCAATATTCAGTAGTAATTAATTCCAAATGAATATTAAATGTGGACGTATAATATTTGCAAATAATCCATGTTTTATTATGCGGTCTACTTACCTGTCTAGTTTTATTTGTATTTAGCCACCAAGAGTGGACCTTTTTATTTTAGATCGAAAAAGTAGGTATCTACAATCTATTCCACAAAAATAAGATACATATCACTACATACAATTTACTCGCAAACACCACGGTTATTGTATTCTTTCAGTATACATTTTAATAGATTACGAGTTTTAAACTTTTGTTTTTCACTGATCGACGATAAGTAATCGCAGAAAATGGAATTATATCATCTGCATAACATACCAGATCATAATCAAATACAAATAAAATTGACAATGACAATACATTATTGGACTAAACCAATATTACTCGGCATTAAAGACCTCGCTAACTTTACCCTGGAAGTCTAATGGGCTAAATTGTTCGATTAATAAATTATATTTTACATAATCAAAAATCTTTGATAAATCACAAATAATACCCAGAGAATTTAACTTCTGTTCGGTATTTTGCATATATTTTGGTAAATATTTAGTAGGGCTGTAATAGTGTATTTGTCAGTTCTACACTCATGCTGGTACTGAGATGGTGAATTATGATTATTTATGAAACTGTTTATTCTGTTGATCAATTGCGTAGCTACGCAACTTTGTAAAACAGGAAAATAGCGCAATCGTGAAGATAAAGTAAGTTGTTAATATAAACAGAACAATATAATAATATATATAGAATAATATATCACAATTTATCATGCAATATTTCTCACAGATCTTTCTTAGTTGTGAAGCTTTTGGTGCTGCTAAACTTCTCTCCTATATCAGTTGTGATAATCGATTAGAAGACAATGGAAATTAAAATAAATGTATCTAATACTGAGTTAGCATGTATATTATTTTAGTTCTGAACATGTTAGTAGCCTAAAATCGGCCATATTCTCATTATAGGCAACATTAGAACAATTACTTACTATGATGAAGCTTAATAATAATTGTATTCGTCTATTACTTTCTTCGAATTAAGAAGTGTTTAGAGTGGTCGTGGATTTAAACATTTCTTAAAATAATATTTTCTGTTTAACACTTTATTTCTTATTCCTCTTTACATTTATTGCAATCTATGTATTTTATAAACAGAACACATCAGAAAATGCCTAGAAACAATAATCAAAAAATATAATGCTAAGATAGCTTAGCTTCCTCATGGTATTGATGGAATAATTCACGGCAAACGCAATAAAGGGAGAGAGAAAAAAATACACTAACACACGGACATGTTTCTGCCTATCCGGCGTCATCAGCGTGGTTTCGAGAGTATTTTTCATATCTCTACCTTCTATCGCTGTTGCCTCACAGTTAATGTCGCAACTTCCAAAACGACATTTCTTGGCGCCCTCTAGTGCCAAAGAAACGCATGCCTGCCGTTCAGGAAGCAGCGACAAAAACCGGATACTGTTCCCCAAACCATCCCTCGAGCAGAAACATGTCCGTGTGTTAGTGTATTTTGTTCTTTCTCCTTTTATTGCGTTTGCCGTGAATTATCCCATCAATACCATAAGGAAGCTAAGCTATCTTAGCATCATATTTTTTGGTTGTTGTTAATATAGTTAACATCTCAATTGAACGTATGCAAAATATCATTCACAAAAACTTGAGTATGAAAAAGCCATTGGCGAGATGGGGACCGCCTCTGGCCTCTGATAATTGATCAAAAATGGAATCGCGTTATAACTTCAGTACAATGTTTGGATATATTTAAGCCCGATACGAGTAAGTCTCTGAGGCGTTTTGTGACTGTAAATGAGATATAGATACATCACTATATGCCAGAAACTAAAGGTTTTTCCACTGAACGTGGCGAAGACGATTCCATAAGCCGGAAAAGTTATGGCGACAATTTTTTGGAAAGGTAAAATCTTAGCTGATTATTTGGAGAGAGGAAGGACAATCATGGAGCAGCATTAAATCGATTTGACGTTAAACGAAAGAGAAAAAGTTCCCACCTAGCGGAGGAAATAGTTCTGATAAAGCCACGGCTCATCCAATTGGTGTCCCACCTGTGACTTCATTCCTTTTCAAAACTTGAACAAAATATGTTGAAACACTGCTGAATCGAGTTATAGAGTCACAAGGAGATTATGTCGAGAAATAAATTTACTAAATGCAAAACAATTCCATTGTCTTCTTTAACACAGATATTTATCATATCCTTGTAATCTACATTAAGCACACATTATCTTGCAAGTTGTTTAGAATTTTCCAACTGTTACTATGTGAATCTATTATTTCCGTATCAAGCCGGTTATGTGTACCATATTATCGTGTATGCTTTGTGATGATTTCTAAGTCTGAGTAAATTTTCTGTGGCTGATATAAGTCCTTTATTTTAATACTATATTGTTAGCTTCGGAATTTACCCAACTTTTGCTGTTATTAATAATAGAGAGGTTTTTATATGGAAAAGATATATCGAAGTAAAAAAATGTGATAAAGGATCTACAAATTTACTGTTTAAATGAAAATACTGAACAACCGAAATATATCTAAAATAAATCGGCTGTATCCAACTATTTTTGGTGTGCTGAAACCGAAAATAAACTTACTCTTTTTAATATTAGTTCAAGTTTTAGAGGTATGTGATGTTATGTGGGTCTATATATTAACACCGCAACTACATGTTTGTTTGTACTGAACAGTCCCTGTATACAAACAAATGACAAACGCCACTATTGCGAATATTATGGAATTGAATAGAAAACTCTCGAATATTCTCTAAAAATATAGAAGCCGTATTTGGGTATATAAGCAGCTACAAAGCGAAGAGGTCAAAAATTCCCAAGGCTAAGTGAAGTAAAAACTAAAGAAGGTATTTTTGTTGGGCTACAGATTCGAAGTATTTTGACAGCACTCCAACAGATATTGAAAAAAATGCTTGGAATGACTTTCGTCTCGTGGTCAGTAATTTCTTGGGAAATAAAAAAAAATAAGGAAAATATACTGTTATCGTATGAAAAAATGGGTTGCAATATGCCTCTAAAGATCCATTTCCTACACTCACTCCTAGACTTTTTTCCTGGAACCTGCGGAGCTGTAAGTGATGAGCACGGCGAACGCTTCCATCAGGATATATCAACAATGAAGAAGAGGTACCAAGGAAACTGGAATGCTTCCATGCTTAGCGACTACTGTTCGACTCTTGTTAGAGATGTTTCAGAAACAATTCACAAAAGAATAGCAAAAAGAGGGCGCATTTAGTGACTCTAAAAGTGTAAAAGTATCTATTTTTTTATTTTGTTAAACGTGGAATAAAAAAAAAACTTGTTCTTGAAAACTGCAAGTAAGTTTTTAATTTCATTGTCATTTTTGTATTCAGCGCCCCAAAATTAATAAAAAAATGCACTTGTTAAACAAGATACAACAAATAAACTAAAATTTGTTGTCCAGTGTAATCAATATATATACTGCTCCAAGATACGTTGTATAAATTAGTTACCCTTTTTGTAATATTTCAAAACCTCTAATCCCCAATGTGAGAACATCTACACTGATTCAAGGCTTCGTTATATAAATTAATATTTCGAAAATCAGTTTTCATTCTTTTTTCAAAACACTCGGAATCAGTTGCATATACCTTTGTAGATTTAACGTTAAATTTTGTGTAAAGATTCAATAGTAAAAGTTACCACGAGACGCTTGTATAGTTCTATGCGTAGAAATAACACACCCAGCATGTTGATTTAAATTTTTTGAAATACATATTTTAAAGATTAATTTAAAATCTAATCGCAAAAACGGTTTCCCTTGTAGGCTGTTTTGCATCTCAGTTTTATTTTATCTAAATCTATGCATGTACTGCCTGATGTTTGGCAAACAGATTGATTTAACCGTTATCTTCAAAGAAGAAGCCATGACTACGGAAAACAAGTTAAGACGTACATTATTCACAGTTATCGGACTAATGAAACTTGCTGTGGTTACTTATATAAGCGAAACTGATTTAATTAATTGAAAAATTATTGTTGCTATTGGTGGTTTTAACCTAGATAGAATTAATTACAGAATAACGGGGATTCGTGTATTTGTTTATTTTACTTATGTGCATAAAACATATGTGTATTACATCGCAAAGCCGGTAATTTATTTTATCTTTTATAATTAAGAACTACAAAATTTACTAGTGCATATTACTAAATTGGATCATTATTACTTGATAATTATGCATCCTACATATATACGTAAATACGTAGTATGTATGTATACTTCCGGCTGCTTAACAGTTTCTATAATGTATATAAGTAGCAGTGGCGGCTCGTGGTCAAATTGGCGGGATGGTTGGACGGTTGGACAAGAGAGGTAAGCAAGTCTTCTTTCTTTTAGAATCGTCCGAAAATGTATTGTGCACAATACAATAAAGTGATCGAATCATACATAGATCTGAAATTACGATTATTATGATACACTTCTATATTCTTGTCGTTACTAGTTTGCCCAATTGTAAGTTCTGGTCAAGGGGGACCGCTTCTTTTCAGTTCTAAGCGATTCTTAAAATTTATTACATTAGTTCCTAGTTTACAAAAAAATAATTAAACATTTAATCGTGGACTAGCACATTAATCTCTAATTAACTTAATTTTGTGCTTAAATGTATATCTAAACAGTATTTACTTCAATCACAAATTAGATTTTAATGAAGTAAAAATTAGACCAAACAATAGATTTGTTTCTCTTCTGCATTTGAACCAATTGTGAACCGCTCAAAATGGTTCACCAACATAAATCATGGTATAGCTGTATATCACTTACAAGAGCGACTGGTTTGAACAATTCTGAATCACGCAACAATATAAAAATAACAGATATTAAATACCTCCTTTTATATTGAAAAAAAAAAAAAAACTTTGGTACGTAGATAATCCGGTAAAACGAAACCAAAACCTGGACGCGAAACAAACAACAAACACGTGCTTTTCTGAACTGGGTTTTGGACCCAAGTTGCTGTTTCTATATGAGACTAAAGTTCATTGTTGTTCATTTAAAGCAATAAACATATAGATTATCTTACATTCGTAAATAAACCATCACAAATATAGGGGGAGTCGGGAGGAACGGACGAAGCTCCAGAAGTGCTTCATGACTTTCTTTAATATTGGCAGCAGTATTTATAGTACGTCGAATGAATGCATTCCGAGTCTCAACTTTTACCTTGTAAACTTCATTTTTAAACCAATCCCATAAATAATAGTCTACTGGTGTAAGATCTGCAGATCTGAGAGGCCAAAGTGGCCAATCAAAAGCTCTGGAAACTTATCGTCCACATGTTACTTGACTTGACAAGTGAAACGTACAGGAGCTCCATCATACTGTTAACATATTTGCGTTCGGATGTTTAAAAGAACGTCCTCTAGTAGCCCTTGTAATTTTAAGGAATGCTCAGTTGAATGCCAATTCTTCGTGAACAGGTCGTTGTTTCTTCTTCTACTAAATCTAAAATATTTCCTTCTTTTAAACCTCTTATCGAGTAGGTGACTCAGATGTGATGTTATCATTGGAAGGATTCTGATCTCACACAGTTTGTTAAAAAGCCTGATAAATACGTTTTTATTGTTTTTCAATTTTTTTTATTCGCTTATTCCTCAAGAACAGCTGTAGTATTCCCATTACAAAAACCGTACGTATTCAAAGTTTAAATGAGTGTATGGCATTTACAACAAAATAATATATAAACTCTAAAATAAACATTAAATTACACTGACACATAAAACAACAAGCTTATAGAAATGATTTTGAGCCTCGAAAGGATTAACTCGGATAGCCGGTACGTCATGTGTGATAAGAAGTGAAAAAAACTTTGAATTCTATTTGATATGTATTAACTCGAAAACAAACGAAACTTTGAACTATTTGCAAAAACATTAGATAAAATTCTTTCATTATGCTATAACTTAAAAACAAGTAAAAATTTGATGAAAATATATGGGCCTGTTTACATTTTTTTGACGTGTACAATACATGGTCTGTTCCTCCCGACTCACCTTATATATAAGATTTTGAGGAAGATATAAATTATAACTTGAAAAGATATTTTAATCAGTTGTTTGGAAATATTATTGAAGGATCATTGATCAATTGACCTGATGAAAAAACCGCCGCTGGTGGGTAAATGATACTAAATACTGTTTCCAAAAACTAAGTTTTCTACCACAACATATCAATTCATAACGAGGTAAATTGCATAAAACTGTATTAAATCGTTCTGACTATGTAACATTCCAACACTGTATTTTCAAGGTAATCATGGAAGAAATGTTTATAATTTGAAAATGCAAAATGACAATGATTCAATTTTTTGCATGAAATCAAACCACTTTTAGTTGAAAATCAACATTAATGTACAGTAATCCGGCAAACTTGTAATTTTTAATGCAGACATCGATAACAAAAACTTTAGGGGAAATTTATAAGAATACATGAGGTAACAAAAATAATATGAAACGAGAAGAAGAAAGCAAGATAAAAGTCATCATAGACTGTACAGTATGGAAGGTCTAATGGCTGTGTGGTCTCCACGTATTTTATGACCTGCTAGCTTATATAGTGACTGTGATGTATATACGAAAGCTACAATGTCTAGGTGTGTGGGCTTACGGTCACTTTGTTCTGTATGATTTCTATGACCATTCTGAATTGTATAATTCACAATTGTCTACTTGTTAACATGTAGCTCCTGCAACTTGTCGTTGGCTAAAACCTATAATATTCTCTGTTAAATTCTTTCTAAGTATTTTTAACTGTAAAATACACTAGTTAGTATCACATTTAGTATCAAAATGTAACCAGTGATGTGGTAATTTTAAATGGAATACCTAATAGCGGAATATAAATGATATATCACAATTTATCATGAAATATTTCTCACAGATTTTTCTTAGTTGTGAAGCTTTTGGTGCTGCTAAACTTCTCTCCTATATCAGCTGTGATAAACGATTAGAAGACAATGGAAACTAAAATAAATGTATCTAATACTGAGTTAGCATGATTATTATTTAAGTTCTGAACATGTTAGTTCCCTAAAATCGGCCATATTCTCATTATAGGCAACATTAGAACAATTACTTACTATGATGAAGCTTAATAATAATTGTATTCGTCTATTATTTTCTTCGAATTAAGAAGTGTTTAGAGTGGTAGTGGATTTAAACATTTCTTAAAATAATATTTTCTGTTTAACACTTTATTTCTTATTCCCTCTTTACATTTATTGCAATCTATGTATTTTATAAACAGAACACATCAGAAAATGCCTAGAAATAATAACCAAAAAATATAATGCTAAGATAGCTTAGCTTCTTCATGGTATTGATGGAATAATTCACGGCAAACGCAACAAAAGGAGAGAAAAAAATACACTAACACACGGACATGTTTCTGCCTACCCGGCGTCATCAGCGTGGTTTCGAGAGTAATTTTTTATTTCTGGGCTAAGCTATCTTAGCATTATATTTTTTGGTTATGTATTTTATACCTATTATTCATTGGTATTTACTAATATCTTTACAAAATTTGGTTTTGTTGTACGAATCAAGTTTCTGTTACGCAAAGTAATAAATAAATAAAAATAAAATTATGTATGTTTTCTGTTCAAATCATGCTAAGCTACAAAAAGAATTTGCGATACGGCATTTAATTAATTTCCGATATTAAGCCAATAATAAACTAGTTAATAGCATTATTATAATTTTCGAATAGACAAATTAAAGTATCGTTGAAAATTCCATCGTTTCCAATAATTGCTCTAATGAGTTACCTGTTTCTATCATGGCACACTGATCAAGTAATTAGTAGCAACAAAATAGTTGAACGTAGACATGTTAGTCGTTTTTTTGTGTGTATAAGTCATTTTTTCTTGAATTTTGCTAAAAGTCCAAACTGAAATAATAGGTCACACCTAACCAACGCAAAATTACGTGCGCCTTATTAGGATACATGTAAAAATAGTCTCTTACCATATATTTCCCCAGAATTTAATAAATCTCTTTAATAAAAATACAGCTTTGGAAAGCTACGAACTTATGAGACAGCCTGTATGTTTTAATACAATTTTGAAACACGCCTACAATTAGACCTCATAACAAGAGACTGCTTATTTGGCCTGCGAGATTCCTAGACTTCTTCATACTTTTTCTTGTACGGCGACATAAAAAATCAGGTATATGTGAATGCGGAAGAAGAATATAGTTGATAGAGTGAAAACAAGTGAAAGTATCCGGCTACTAAAATGATTCAGATGCAGCATAATTCGCAAATTCCGAAAATGTAGAAATATACAAGGTGTTCCATTTAAAAAAATCCAAAATCGAGCCATTACCAATGAACTTGTACAGTCCACTAATTTTCTGTTACGAGATTCGGAATCTAAGGCAAAAAAATTCTATTGTTTTATATATAATCTTGGAAACAAGAACTTAGAACGGGATTTAAACTGAACAGCTTATAAAGTCAAACCGCCCAAGTTTCATTAAATTCTGGAAGTGAGGTACCTTTCCTTAGTAGTTTCATAGATGTATGCTAAAGATTGTTTTCTTTTACCAATATCTTTCTGATAAATGGCATACACGCAATTAATGAATCCTGTTAATCTTCTCCAAAAAACATTGGCATGTACGGATTTCAGAACATATTCAGCAGCTAGTAGTAGTTCGAGGAATATTCAGTTGGGTTCCTGTACTTCCACCCTCAATGCTTTTATTGGAATAGAAATCATGACTCCTACGCAGATACAGAACGCCTTGCTTTGTATCACATTGATCTTTTGTAGATGGTTTCCCACAAAACATCGACCCGTGATCTTACGCAAGTAACGAAATAAGAAATGGGCGGAATGGTAACTCTGGACACAATACGCGTATGAACATTGACATAAATGTTGTATACTCTCCGCGGTGACAATCGATAACTAAAGTCTCAAGCGTGCATACCGTTATGTACACCATGTACTCATCTTCTATTTGTAAAAAAAAAAAGGAAAACGGTCGGATGTTTCGTAATTCGTTTGATAAGTAGTAAATATTCACGCAGGCTCTGTACGTAGTACATACGTACGGTCATGTGTACGTGTGATTGGGAGATGCGAGAGAGGCGACCATATCTTCCTATACACACAAGTTTTATAGAATAAACACCGTCATGTCGGCTCCAAACCGATAAGCAAATACTCGCGAGACGTCTCCAATGCATACAATAAAAATACTCGAATCGTTGTTAATATATCGGTTTGCGGATCCGGTCGTATTCATTTTCACTATAACTATATGATAAACCGCATACTTACAGCGTGTCTGGGTTCAATCCTGCAGATTGCATGAAGTACAGTTTATTTATATACATGTATTTACACGTGAACTTATGATTCAGCGTCAAGGTTAACTTCCAGAGGTAAATACGATGCACTACGTGCTTCAATTTTCTGAGAATTAATAATAATAGCAACCATAAAAAATACAAAAAATACACAGATTTTCAAAATTCTTATATTTTTCATAATTCAAAGAAGAAGAGAAAAGTGCAGAGAAAAGTAGAGAAAAATGAGACAACATGTATATAGTCGCTAAATACTATTTTACTAACCCCTAAAATAGTTTATACTACTTTTAAAAGAGCATTTTAAAACACTTATTTTGGTATTAATCTCAGCAAGCTCAGAATTTGAACAAGAAACTTTGAAACGTAGTTAAACAATTTAGTTCCTTTGTAAAAGAAATAACATTAAAAGCGATTAGAAGAACTACCACGTCCCATATTTAGTATCGTTGACGTTGGAAACCTTCTTCTGGTTCTCTTTTGCCAATAATGTTAAATCCACAATAAAAATCCTAAGAGTACCATTACTCTAAAGATTTTTATTGTCGAATATTTGCTATCTATAGCTTCTCTTCTTAATGACCAAGTTATTTATCACAGGGAGGGGTGCTTCCAACATTATTATGGAATCTAGTCATATACCCTGCCGACTAGAGGCGAAAGGCTTCCACACGGCTGCATACGCTGTTGGCAATACTGGATGCGGTAAATATGAGAACATACTTTGTGATTTAAGTCCCTTATTCTATTTATTTTTCTTCAGAACGAGAGGCACCAGATTCAAGGAATAGCTGTGGAAAGATTGAGTCGTCAAGTTTGTGCTACACTTAACACAAGCGAAACAGAGGATTATATTAAATTAGAAAACTTCAAATAAATTAAAAACATAACTTCTCTATTAATACATTTCCTTGGCAAAATTTGCTGTTCGGCTCTAGCGTTGAGCATCCTACATATTTCGAAGACGAGCCTATATAAAAGCCAATTGCGCAATTTAATTCCGGAAAAAATCGTATTTGCATACGCTGACGACTAAGCGATATTGGTAAGCGATGAATATGAAAGCAAACTTTTTGAACGCACGTAAATGGCACCAAGTCTTGAACCATGGTATAAGAGCCATCAATTATCAGTCATTCCAACCAAGTGCGTTCTATTCAGTAAGAAAAAAAAGATGAGACCTTTACCTATGTTTGTACCGCTTAGACTTAGCTCGAAGGTCAAATACCTCCGTCATCTTCATCAGGGAACTAGTAGGATTACACACTGACCATAATGTTAACAAAGGTAACAACAATCCTGCAGAATACTGGGAAGAATCTGCGATTTCTCTCCCAGAGTGCACTAGCGCACTAAAATCCACGGCAACAGTGGCTGTGGAGCCCGCCGCTTCTTAACTTAGTTCTCGAAGACATGGTGTTGCCTACCATGATGCGGCTACTATGTAATGGTATAAAGAAGGATGATGTTGTAAGACAATGTGAAATGTCCTCTGTCTGTACGGTAAACCCTACAAATTTTTCACACGCCAACTTAACCGACCTCAAGATTGTAGGAATAAACCTGTTTACCAACAGCAACAAGTAACATCAGCACTAAACAGACCAACAACATCGAATCTGCCATACGACTCTATCTTTAGTCTCTGAAATAAACAATATTAACACGTTATGGCTGAATGGCTGGAAATTCTGGCAATGAAGAACCGACCAGGCTGGTCAGGAAGGTTTCGAGTATGATTCTACACGACCCAGAATCCTCCATTCGACCACCAGTGTATGTGCTTCATCAAAGGATCAGATCTATCAGCGATGAAAGATTCTTAAAAAAATGGGATGAAATTAATTTCAGTTGCACGACTAAAGTCCGGAACAGACCTTCCCATGGGTGTTCAAATTTTAACTGGCTATTGGCACCTCTATAAGATAGGTTTAGCCAAAAATCTATCATGTAGGCGTTATTGAACTGAAAGCAAAATACTGGAACACTTCCTCTACGTTGATTTCTTCTACCTCTTGTCGCCATTAGGGCGTTTCCTCTGGGAAGTTAACGTCCTAACCAATGCTAAGGCAGTGTGTTTGTTAAAGACCTAGAGAACCTTGTGGTTTAAAAGCTGTAGGATCTAATTCGATTTCTCGTCCACGACCATAACTATTAGAAAATATTCCTTTAGATGTGAGACATTATCGTATTAATGCGTTACTATTATAATTTCTGTTCAAATTAGAATAACATGCATAGCCTTAAAATATAATGTACCATCTATATAATTTACATTGTTGGTATTAATTTTCGGTGTCTTAATTAAACCTAGTTACAATTAAGGCAATGTGAAAACTATTGTGCGTTTCTTTAAAGAGTATTGCATAAAATTCTCAAGCTCTCTCGTTGTTACTAAACCGCAATATACAAAGCAGCATAGTTTAAAATTAAGTAGTGCATGCATATGCAATATCCTGTTCATATGCTTCCCAACATTTCGTATGAATCACTGCCATAATATAATATTATTATACACACGTAGACCCGTATACCAGCAGAAGTGTATACGGGCAAGGATATACCTGCCTATCCACATGCATGAATTACCTGAGGCGAATTAACTGCTAAGATCGAGAGAACGGAAATGGACTAGGCCTAGACAGAAATTTCAAAAGCAACTTGTCAAATGCCGAGCGGTAGAAAGAGAGATCGTGACGCGCCCAACAGAGAACGAACACGTGTGCTACGAAGGCAAAATTCAGGTAACAAGCCCAGATCAGGTAGAAAACAAACTGAGAGCACAAAGACCGGAGAATATTCTGCGATGTTATTTGTATGTGAGAATACCCGTGTTAATGTAACTTCAAGCACGGTATTTGTTCTAAGACGAGATTAAAAAATAACGACTTTGTATTTGAAAGACAACGAAGTCGAGATCCTTCTAAATTGAAAAATCAATACGGTATTAGTAAGAAGGACATATTAATTACTATAGCGTATTTATAGTGCTTTTGGCTTCTTGGTGATAAAACCAGGACATTGTTGCTGCTAAAAGTATGTTATTTATGTGTGGAATTCGAAATTTTGCGGTACTATACATAACAACCATACGATCGAATGATGCGACAAAAAGATTATAATTCTAACATGCGTTGTTCTATCCTTACTCTAAAGAATACAAGTACCTGCTTTTCCTGCTTATATACCCCAAAACATGCGAAATATACGAACCTAAAAAGAGAGGTTCTTGTCTGTACCACAAAACGTAAACTTATGCCCGTTTTAGATCAATAAATTCATCAAAGCTGAGTGGCCAAGTGGAACTTCTTCCCACATTTGCATTCTTTTTCATGTAAATGTCTTTGTAAGAGTTTAATTTTCGCAACGAATGTTCTCTTAATTAATTTAATATTATACCCGGTTTCGTTTATGTGTTGTGCTATACTTGACGATTCAATACTTCCACAGTGGTAATGAGCTATACATTCTTTGAATCTAGTGCCTATTGCCCGTTCCGTTCGTCCAATGTAGGTATATTGGTAGGTATTGTTATAGTCACTCTATGCAACTCTTACTGTAAATACCTTTAGATATTCCGTGAAAAGGCAGTTTCGTAAATTTCTTATCGGTGGTTGCTCCCAGAATTGCGGTTTCTCCGAGAAAAGTCGTGAAATTTCGTACATAATGCGTACGCTGGACTTGCTTATGAAAGCGATTGATATCTAGAGATGAGTAACCATTGTGGCTACATTTTAAAATATATGTTCTTAATTGCACTTTTATTCAAGGAACAAAAACCTTCTTGGCAACCCGAAAAATTAACCGGATAAGCAATTTATGAAATCGCAAGCGATGACAAAAACCTATATACGACAGAGGAAACGAGCGATAGACACCAGATTCAAAAAAAGATATAGCTCATTACCGCTATGAGAGGATCGAATCGTCAAATGTAGCACAACACATAAACGAAATCGTGGATCATATTAAATTAGAAAACTTCAAATTAATTAAAAACATAACTTCGCTACTAACACGTCTATTTGGCGAAAGCGAGCAAAGGGCTAAGCATATGGGCTAATAATAAGTGATGCAAACAATATCAGCATGAGTTTAAAATCAAAACAAAGAAAAATTAAAAGAAAAGGAATAACGTGTAACATAATTCAAATACACTATGAACTTGCAATCTTTATTGCAATGTTTCATTGCTACCTACTTACTTATCAATCTACAGTGAACGCTCGAAATTCCTTCCTCCCACCTCGATACATTTGCGCAATTGTTTGTAAAAGCTGTTCCGCATTTTTCTTAGCACAAGCACATAAGCTATTTCACTCCCGGAAGCTTGCGTTATCCCTAACTGCGAACATAAATCATACGTATTAACACCTTTTATGAAATTTATTGTGTACTTAATGTTAAAGTTTCGAATCAACAGTTAAGTGCAGCAATGTTTTGTTTACGGTTGTCGTAGTAACTAAAGAAAACCAGCGTCGAACGTAATGTCCAAATGCAGGAGTCGCGTTTAATTGTAAATATTTATTTATTTGTTTCAATATTAGACATATGTATCATGTCATACGAAAGTATTAGAGATCTAAATTTCCTATACAGTAGATACAGAGAAAAAATACAATGCTGCCATTTAAAAAAAAATCACGTTTCTGGTGTTTAAATTTGGCAAAGTTTGGTGTTCAATACAAAGCACCCTGTATGTTTCGAAGGTGTGTCTGATTTAGATAAAGCCATACAACGTTGGTTAGCTTCTAATTGAAGAAACTAAAAGTATACCAAAATGCATGGAAGTCTAGTCCGAAGACTATCAATACCAACTTACTGTAAGGGAGCATTCCCTGCTCGAGCAAGGAGCGAGCACTGGATGTCCTGCTGGGACTAATGCCGCCTCACATCCACATTCAGAAGCAGGCTATATTGAGTGCCCTCACGCTACGCAGAATAAAGGGATTGCAGCCTGGGAATCTTAAAGGGCATCTCAAAATCTTTGAAGATCCCAACATAAATTACCTGATGCACATTGCGAAAGACAAGGTCTCTATGCAATACAATTTTAATCAGCCTTCTAAGGTGATCATTGAAAGCCACGAATGTGCATCCGGGAAGCCTCAAGGCAAAAGAGGTGCCCTGGCATGGTATACGGACGGCTCAAGAATAGAAGGTGTTGGAACAGGTATAGGCATTAGGGAGCCTATCTGCCAGCTTAAAATGCCTGCGGGACTCCACACCAACAAATTTCAAGCAGAGATTTCTGCTTTAAACTTGTGCGTCTTAAAGAACCTCGAGACAGGGATATGAGGCGCAACCATAACAATATTCAGTGACAGTCAGGCAGTTCTAAAGGCTATCAAAGCCTACTCATACGAATCTGGTCTGATTCACGAATGTATACAAAATTTAAGGAAACTGGGACATAAAAACCACGTTACCCTGCGATGGGTCCCAAGCCATCAAGGGTTCGAAGGCAATGAGAAAGCAGACAAGCTGGGTAGGGTAGCAGCCAACATGCCCTTCATTGGTCCTAACTCCTTCTGTAGCCAACAAGAAGCCACATAAAACAAGTAATTAAAGCATGGGAAGACGATCAAAAGGCTTCGTACTGGGGAAGCGCTCCAGAACAAAAACAGGCGAAAGCACTCATATCAGGTTCGCCTAAAACAGCAAAAATTGTGCTATCGTTCAGCAAAAGGACCGTAGATTAGTGGGGGTCATGCAGCCCTAAAATATCGCCTATTCAACCTAGGAAAAGCTGAGGATCAAATATGTCGTCTATGCCTAGAAGATCTGGAGACAGCAGAACACATTCTATGTAAATGTGTTGCCATCAATGGCACTCGACAACAACATTTCAGTAAACTGTTTCTGACATCTACTGAACTAAGGGACGAAGATCTTAGAGTAATATTAAGGTTTATTAAGAGCCTCCAATTTCTCTAACATATTTATAAGGGCATTTTGTTACAATAGATCTATTAAGGCCGCAGTGACTAAAAGCTTCTGTTCCTCTGCCCAATAATGCTAATACTAATAACAGAATGCAGGATATGTTTTATTTAAAATAACGAAGCAGGTCATCGGTTCGCTATTTATCGATCATCCTGCATACTCACAAATATGTTTGAAAAGTAGCTTGTGGTGTCTTATATACGCTGAAAATTTGGACCCACTTTCATTTACATAATATTCAAATTTCTACAATTCCAGAAAATTGAAACATCATGCATGGCTCCTCGGCATTATTTATAATGTGAAAAAAATGTTTCAGTTTTTTTAATTTCCTGAATGAAAGTATGAGATTTATGTAGATGTTTAATCCTAAAAAAGAAAGAGCTAACGCAAAATTTACTTCCGCTGCTATGCAGTCTCACTTTTGGATCACATCAAATATTGGTGTGATTATGGAGTTAGAGAGGCCTTAGAGAAGGCCAGATTTTCAATGGAAGTGTTATTTAAGGTAGTAGATGGGTATTCCGCACCATAAGCAACTATATGGAATAAAACAGTTTGAGTGTTTTTTATTCTTATTCATATTTAAGTTCAAACGCAATTTTATTCGTTTATTATATTAAACCGGCTATATATATATTGTAAATATCAACATTAACATATTTACAATAATTATGTTCACTATCAATTTTGAATAATATTAATTAATTATTGAAAATTACATTCTGAAAGCTATCTGATTTTTTCTTAGAGAATAGCTTTCACCGTGATACTTTCTCCTACAAATGTTTATCTTCAAAACAAACAGCATCACCATTTTATACGACAATCAATTATTGTTACTACACTTAAGGCTACATTCACTTAGGGTAGTACTACCTTAGTGTAAAAAAATTTAACAACTGAGACCAATAATTTTTTAACATTGCGAAACCTAAATCTATCTGTTTTTCTTATGTAATTCGCTGATTTATACAGAAACATTGTATATACCATTTATTAGCAATTTTTGCAATAATCATGATGCACAAATTCAGAAATAAATGCAGAAAGCATTGATGCAGCACCGTGGTAGTTGGTATCAAAGCTTGATCGGTGCATAGATTCGCACTGCGCTGATTTTTAATTCTGTGAACGATAGTATTAGTTTTTATTCTGCAAACTTTCGCAATATACCTTTGTTGTTGTGTTGCACCAATTTCGCACTATCTTATCTAAATACTATCTTATAGTAAGCAACATTATCAAAAGCTACAGTAGATTTTTGAAAAACTAATTCACTCAGAAGTAGATAAATGAAGAGGAAAACATGTGATATAGATATTAGAGGCAACGGCACGACAAACGATAAACGAATTTGATAAATGATGTGAGCTTAGACACAGCAGACGTATTTCTCTGGAAATAAAGCTCACCAAAAGACTTATTCTAAAACAGGATAGTTATATACAAATTAGTATGAGCTAAAAAAAGACCCGATACTTCGATCTCAGCCTAAAATAGGACTTATTATATATTTTTTAATAATCCATGTTGACTCTATGTGAGTAGGATTCAACCAAATGGAAAGAGAAAACTAGTCTAAATATTCCACAAATTTTGCATTTTCTACATGTATAATAATTTCCGCTACATGTGCTAACTATGGATTATGCTCAAATAGGGAATTTATATAATCACTTGTGAAGTCTCCAACGTGTACTCCACAATAAATTGGGTCAATATAACATCAAGAAGCGAGCAAAATAACAGTAACCCCCAACGAATGACTGCCTACTTAGTCGTTTACCTAATCCTCTTATCACAGATATACAAATTTTGGTATGTACAGTCATACACAGAACTAACGTCTTCCCGTTTCCTGGATTGTTCAACAATATCATCATTCCGCGATTCGTACATTGTGTATCAGCTCATATTGATATATGATCGCCAAACATGAGACATTAATTTTTATATACGTTGCGAAAGTCGTCATCTTTCTCATCAACTAGTATCAATGCAATATTTGTACATTGCGCCTAGTACAAGGCAATGCTGATAACAGCCACCATTTGCTAAAAAAAACTACAGGAATAGACCAGCTAGATGCTGCATAGCATTTCAAGCAGTAGGGATCTGTACACCTCATACAGGACGTTTCAGTTGAAAGTCCGATCCTTAACTATTACGGAAATAAATAATAATTTAATGTTTAAAATAGATCGATGTTTATTAGAAAAAAGTAATGACCGGAGCTGCAGCATTGAAAATGCGACTCAATAGTGCCTCTTTTGTATCCACTTTTGTCGCATAAGGTAAAGATTTTATCCACATCCTCAAGCAATAATTTAGGGTGTTAAAATCTGGTGACCTCGGTGACCAATTTTGTGAACCAGCTCTACCAAACCACCAAATGGGAAAGCGAACTTTTAAAAAATTTCTGACATCAACACTAAAATGCGGCAAGGCTTCACCGTATTGAAGATATACATGTCTAGCATTCAACAATTATTTTACATTGTTATCCTTATCTTCCAGGATCATACGCGGTTAACGAAGACTTACTACTTAACATGGACGGGAATGCACGGAAAATCCTTTAAATGAAACCTTCGCAATAGAGACTGTAATAAAAAAACCAAAGTCCTTTAACTCCTCTGGACACGATAATATTTCGTATTATGTCTTAAAATCAATTGCACAGTGTATCTCTAAACCACTACTGAAATTCGGCCATTATTTAAGAGTGGCAATGTAAATGAAATTTCAAATTTCGAAACAATTAGCCTGTTATCATCGTTTTCAAAAATCATAGAAACAGTAGTCAGTAACAATTTAATGTAATTTTATTGGAGAACAGTTTGCTGTTTGCCAATCAACATGGCTTTATAACAGATAAGGGTGTTAATACGGTATTGTCTGATTGTATCAAGGCTTGTTGTAAAGGAATATGACACTGGAAACGTACCTATGGGAGCACTTGATTGTGTCAATCATCACCTATTTCTCAGATAACTCGAGAGGTACGGAATTAGAGGAATTGCTTTGAACGGATTCCGCTCATGCTCAAGTGAAAGAATGCAGCGAGTTGTTTGCAACGGAATGAAGTCTCTTTACGATATTCATTAATGATCTATTTCAATATGTTTCGTCTGATTTCTGCACAACTGTATCGTACGCTGATAACACAAATGTGTTAATTACTGGATCATCAATGCGTCAAAATCTGGAGCTGGCAACATCGGGGTTTCATAAGATTTTCTATTGGGTGGAATCCAGTTAATTATACAGTAACTAGGAGAAATCGAACTTTATTATTTTCAAGCATTGATGTGACGAACTTCGAATTGGAAATATCTCCTTACAGCGATCTACAACTACAAACTTGTTGGGTTTGTGGTTTGATAACAATTTAAAGTAGCACACACATGTTCTCGTCTGGCAAAGATGTGCGTGCCTCTCGTCCCGCTGTAGCAAAACTGTTTTCTTGGACATTTATTTCGACTGCATTTATCCCAACTTAAAGTATGGCATTATTCAATTGAGAATGTCAACAGAAAGCAGGCAAGTTTTTGTGTTACAAAAACGTGCTGATCGAATAATAGAGAAGTCAGTCCAAAGAGAATCCTTCAAATTCCATTTTAAAGAGTTGAATATACTAACCTTACCTTCTTTATTTATCTGCGAAGTATTAAGTTACGTGCATAAAAACAAAGAGCTTTTCAACAGCTTCCAATTGCTGCTGTTACCATTACAACATAGTTCTGCATTACTTCGGAAAATCCTGAAGACACGGGGTGTAAGCTCTTTAATAACTTAATGATCGTTAAAAAAATGTAAAACAATTTTTAATATCAAAGACACTTCATACAGTAGACGAATACTATAACTGCAACTAATTTATTAGCAACAAATAGTGAAATACATAGATTATATATTATGAATATTTCATGTACGTCCCTTGTATTAGCTGTCTCTTTTGACTTAATTTCTTTCATTTTTTTATATACTTTTTCTTCCATTGTCTGTTATGTATTTTCTTGCCTTTCTTTGAAATAAAGAAGCTAATCTAATTTAATCTAACGCTAAACCATACATAATGTCTGCGAAGTGAATGTTTCGTCCTCAATCTTATGGGACATCATCAGAGCTGTTACTGACTGTGACACTGACATAATAGATGTATTTGTATAGTTTTCGATTTAAACGTATTCCATTGCAAAATTCTAATCTTGCAGGATCATTACCTTTGTGAAGATTTTCAATACGAAAGATGTTGAATACGCATGCAAACCACTTTCTTTCAGTAACCTCCCAATGACTGTGTATCTAGTGTAAAACTTGTTATAAGACGCCTCGAACTTATTATCTTCTGCGATACCTAGAATATTTATTTTAAGTTCTGCATCCAAGCTCCGTTCTCTTTGAGAAACACCCTTTGTACTAAGAAACATTCCTGTTTTCCAGCAGTTGCAAGGATATTTCAGAACACTTTCTATTTGGAATTCTTCGAAGCCGGAAAGCGATGTCGATATTCATCGACTGCATTAGTTTCGTTACCACTACAATATCCATAAACGAAAACCATCTCTATGACTATATGTACATATGTGCGTTGTTTGCTTCTATATCCAAAAAAAAGATGTATTAAGTCAGTTAAACTACTAAGATAGCGTCCAAATAAATTGTCACACATTAACTAACACTATTATATCAAGGCTATAATGAAAAAAAAAATTAAATATTTGTATAATGATTGGAAATCGGCTTTAAACATAATGCCTTATTTTGCTTATACCTCCCGAATATACCCTCGAAGTACTTCCTCTTCCTCCTAAATCGCCTTGTGTAATTGTCCGCAAAAGAACTTAACACAAAAATATTTCAAAACATGAATATGACCTTTTCTCTTTAATCTTAAGAAAGATCATACACCAAAGAATAGATCTATTTAAAAATTTTATTATGTATTTTATGAAGCACAGCATCAATTCATTGAACCGTTTTCCAATCCTAACACTTCCAACAAACTCTTTGCACAACTACATCAATGATGTGAAAGAATTCATTTAATTTCAATAAAATCGGATCAAGGTCAGCTTCTCCACCTGAAATAGAAGTTTTAAAATAAGTAAAAATTCAGAATATCCACACCAAAGGTATAACGATGCAGGCATAAACAATTTCTTATATAAAGAGAACGTCTGACGAGAAATTGGGGCAAGAAAATGTTTCTAGTCCAATATATTCAAACTTGCTATGTTGTTTAATCTTACTTTACATTAAAAGAAAATCCAAAGAATTCGATAGCCTCTAGATTGAATAAAATAGAAACATTTCCCGAGAGCATCATTGTTACATGCTTCTTTAGCTGCGATGGACAGATTTTGAACGTTTGTTTAGGTACTCTGGTAAACTATTTGATCAGACGTTAAGTTTGCTAATAATATTTTACTGGTAGATATTCCCTTAACTAATGGTTCCTAATGAAGCCTGCACCAATATCAAGATAATACGACGAGAATACAATACAATTTTTGGCTTTAAGGATACCGAGCTCTCGCATTTAAAATTACTCGTTCAATCACAGATATAATAATAAAAGTAACAGAAAGAAATGAAAAACTAAATTACATGCCCAAGCAAATTCAGTAACAATTATCGCAATATACCTAGTTATTAAGTGTAGTTGCGATAACGATCTAACGATGCTGTACGCACAAAAAATGCATTTCCACAAACAGTAGTTGAAGTAACTAAAAATACAATAGCCAATATTGTTACTTCAATTGAAAATCATCATTCGGCAATCCACGTCAAGTTCACCATTAATTAAGCTCACTTCAGCAACTTTGGCCGACGCAAAAAACAAACTGCTACAACTAATTGTAAGAGATGGTATTCGCGCTAGCATTCATTTTCCATTTAGTCTTTCAACGTACGTATGAACGTATGTGTTTACATGCGTACTTTGCACGATTTGCCGATATCTACGATTGGAAATCACATTTGCAGAATGTGTTTGTCAATATTTTTTGCGATGCGGGTTTGAACTGCTATTTATAATTTCGCTTTCCTTTACGCTTGAATGAGTTATTCATTCACATGTAGTCGCACTAAGTTGTTGATATGTTAGTTATTGTGAAATATGTGACCTAAATAATAATTAATATGTTCTCTTTTGCTATGCACGGAGGTTTAACTTATTCAGTTTGCATTTCTTTTAAATAGTGTGACTAGCGATCGTTGTTAGTCTGCAATGGTTTGAAAGCTAAAAATTTCACTTAAAAAATTCGAATTTAAAATTCTGCCGCTTTATATAACAATATCTATTTTTTATTTATACGAAGAGAAAACCAAACGCAAAAACATACTGGTACATATCAAAGGTCATGAACAACTTTACTTTGAAGCAATCTATGAAATAAAGATGGTAACGCAAGTTCAAAAGAAGTATTATTTGAGATAGTAGCTTGGCATTCCGCTTAACTGTAGAAAGCTGCACCATCGTTAAAGAGTAATTTTCATTAAAACATTGGAATAGTAAAATATGCCTTAAAGCTAGGGAGAAAATTCAAAAAATTTCTAACAAAAAATAAAAAATTTGCTATTCTTGCTGCTATGCTTAATAATTTTAGGAGAGCTAAACAAATCAAGTCATATTATCTTTTCTGTATTTCTCCATTGCATTTTATAAAAATCTGAGAAATAGTAAGAAAAACCCCGGGAATAAAATTGCATCACTATATAACGTGCCTCTACGATCGGATGTTAGGCAAATCATTATCTCCAAAACTTAAGGTTTTTATGGGATCCCATCACGTAACACCACTCCGTGGATGTATTTTTGTATTTTAAGATAAATAATAGGAAATGTGAGTTTGTGAGTAAATCAAAGTTTATCTGTACAGACGATTTCATTATCGAATGTATAAACCAAATATTTCCTGGTTTAAGACTAGACGCGTCTAATATTGATTATTCACCAACAGATGTCGCAACGAAAATAATTAATAGCACTTGTAGGGCAATATCCAATTCGTCAATTTATTGGTCTTGGACTTAAGGAGTTCGAGTTTCAGACTCGCAACTCACTTATCGAAATAATTTTGCACATACTAGAAGGAGTGAGAACACCAACGAGCACACACATAATATTGTAATGGCCAACTAATGGTTTGCAGTAAGAACATTGCATCACTTGTAGTAGTTGTTCACATAGAATGTTTTAATTTTTCAAATAATTCTTGTAATTTATGTAGCTTGATATAGTAACTGCCAAAACTTGTTACATTATGTATTGCAATCAGTACGATTGTATGTACAGTTGTTGAAAAATAAGTTTATTGCACCACTATTGTTTCCTTCACTAACTGCTACAAATTGTCCCTACAACGGATCTTACAACTACTTATAGCGGCATTTGTTACTTTTTTTTTTAATTTTATGTTCAATACAATGAATAAATAAAAAGAATCACATGAATTAGGCGTTTTTAACATTTTCATCTTTCTAATTGGAGAAGCTCGTTCAATTTAATATAGATTGATGGAAGCAATCGAGAAAATGAAACTAGAATGATTTGGCCAGATAATGATTAGAATTGGAGGTAGCAAATAACCTGGAACAGCATAGGAATCAAAACATGAAAAAATGAAATATTAAACATCTTGCAAAGAAGGAGCAAGACACGGCAAGAGACAACTCAACTAGAGACTGAAAGAAATTCGTGAACACAACGATCACACTTCGACATCTCACGGTAGCAGAGAATGGATTAAGTTAAGCTGATTGCTGGTTTTGGTTGAAGTATTCCTCTCAGTAAACCAGAATCGGAGACAGGTGGGAAGAGGTAGTAAAAGGTTGCTTCTTTTTCTTACTGATGTCGGTTCCGCAAGTTTGACATAGCAATCTCGCTCTCACATTGCTGTTCATTGTCGCCAAGTTCGCTTGAGTCAACCATGAAAAATCCGTGGTGTATTTGGGCTGTGATTTGTAGGTTTCCTTCAAGATTTGAATCCAACACTACAACTGTCATCACATCTTTTGCTTGCTAGCTTTTATTATATATTATTTGTTCTAGTTATCTCTTTTACCCCAGGTTACCAAAAGTGACTATTTCAGTGATTTCTACCACTGACTGGAATTCCGTTTAAAATTCAACATCTTATTGGTGTTACAGTTGCTTTGCTAATATTAGGTCAATCTTATCTGTACACCATCAATTTGTCTATCCTTATCGAGAAAGAGAAACGGATCACCATCTATCGCTTTAAGTTTAAGGGCAACCATACAGTAATCGATGTATTATAAGAAAAATATTTTTAATTTCTCGGTCAAATTTCAGCATTTGAATTCTAAGTAATGCTGCACAAAATTCACACTCGATGTAAACCCAATATTTGATGCATGAGAAAATATAACATAAAAGTTGACATTGTTAACAAACTGTACTCATTCTTCTTCATTTTTCCAATTGTAAGCGAATAAAAAACGATGACATGATTTATCACATCACGGTTGTTTTATATTTTTCCCTTTTTGTACGCGTAAAGTGAGTACAAAAAAATATTCAGAGAGTTGTACCCGCATAATTTATCTTTAATCCCCAAAGATACATAATTCCGGTAATGTGAATCTTTTATGCGGGCGCTGCCAGTGTACGTACTTTTTTGCGCGTTTTCTAAATTTACAGATTACAAAAATAATCCGGACTGGAGTCCCACCGGAATAAATTTGGATTAATTTATGACAGAAATTTCGTGTGGCATTAAATATGCACCAGAAATATTTTTATGCAGTCTGAACATATAAGAGAAATGCACTAAATAGTTCATATAAGCAAAATTGTTCAAATATGAAGAAAATGTTATATGCATTTAACACATCAGTAAAAGTACAAAAGTATTTGTCAAATCTTACTATTGTTTGGGTTGCATACTCGGAAACTTCTGGGATAATAAGCATACTTTTACGAATGGCGACGGCTTAACGTGGTACAACTTGTCATAACCTCAGAAGCCTTTGAGCACCATTAGACATTGCAGGTAATTATTCTGGAATTCTTTCTCTAAGATTTAATAATCTTCTGTTTGTTGTTAAATAATCACGACAATGGTACAAATAATTTTTATCCAAATTAGTATCAATAGATTAAGCAACAAAGCGCAAAAAATAAAATAAATCAAGATGTTAATTGAGAGATTTTGTCAATGCATGGATAGGACATGTGATTTATCGCTTCCATTCTTGTAAGATACGTTTTCTTGCTTCCTCCGTTGTTTTCATTTTTCTTTCCGCCCACCTTGTTATTCATTCACGATGTTCTTTCTTTCTTGGTCTATTTGGTTTGGATTTCTATTTAATTTTGTTCTAATATCCGGTACTATTCAATTTCTCGAAATGATTCAAAAAACTGTCTTTATCTTTATCTTTGGATTATCGTATCCCTTAAACAAATTGGAAATCCTGTTGCTAAGATTCGGTATATGTTGAACACTCCGTATCACACCGGTCTTTCAGAAACCTCAACCTATACTTAATTTTAGCAACAGGACTTCGAATTTGTTTAAGGGATATCGTAATCTAAAAATTGCAACTTACCCATTGAAAAAAAATTAATGATTAGGCATTAATTTTTTGGAGAAATCCAATGTTATTTCTCAAATTAATTGTAAGGATTGTCCAGCTTGCTAAATTGGTAAAACGTCGCAAAAATTAAAAAAGAAACACATTTCAAGACATAGACGCGATGTCCGTAACAACTTACATTCCACTACCTCAAGCACTCATTCTTCATTCCTTTGATTTTAATAAAGTTGATGAACAAAATTATTTTAAACGTTGCTTCTTAGAAATGCGTTACATTAATAAATGTCTAGAGCTCGGGTATCGAGAATTTTGCATGGGTGCATACAAGATTCGTGTTAGCCAAAGTCTCTACTCCCTAGTGATAATTTAAGCCAACTGGAGTTAATACAGTAATTGGTTACTGCAAAGGTTAGAGAAACAAGACGATTTTTTAAACAAAATCATCTAGTCGAATGAATTAAGATTCACCAATTATGGAATCCTTAACAAAAATATGGAGCCGTACAGAATCCCAAACAAAATAAGGGAAGGAAACCATTTTGAATTAAACGTTTGAATGGGCATTTTGGGAAATCGTCTCGTAGGATCAGTTATGCACAAAGACTGGTTATTGTAACAGTATCACAAATATTGCTCACTCATGTCGTAGTTTATTGTTTGTGTGGAGATTTAGAAAAATTACTGCATTTACACTCGTTGAACATTTTAATCGATATGGGCAAAGTAATAGACATATCAAGCGATAAAAAGATACGCGGGCAAAGAATGGCATGACTAAATATGAATAAAGCACTCGTCTGAGTTATTTCTAGTAACTTTTACAGAATTTTATTAAATGTAAATCGTTAATTTGTTTTATTATCTTACCAAAATTGTAGGTCGCCCTAATATTGCGAATATGAAATGTGTAGATTAATAAGGGTCCTAATTTCATCAATTATAGGAAAATCATGGAAATCTTGTGTTATAGTTATGCAGATCTACTTCATTCATTCTAATTGCAATATTTTATTTTGTTTTAAAAAAAACATTTTAACATTAGTAAATGTGTCGGTATATCTGGATGTCTCAATAGTGTCACCCTAATGAAAATTCAAAAAAGAGTCGCGAAGTTTTAGTGGTTAAAACAAAGAAAATTATGTTATTAAGCCCTTTTCGATTTATTTTTTTGTCTTTTTGAATGCTTGAGTCTGTTGACGACGTAACATTTTAATTAAAGTTACTTAATGTTACTAACAATAAGAGTTGCAAAGCTACATACACAAAATAGTCTGAATACCTGTGATGATTATCCACCGGCAAAGTCTTACCTTTCACGATGTTGGAATCGTCTTCGATTCTACGCAGATATTTGTTCCGCATCTTAATGAGTTGCGTAAGTCAACGTCCAAACTGTTAGAATTCGTTCTTAGAACGACAACTTTACAACGGATTCTTACATGTTAGAACAGATTCAACGAAGTTTCTTGAAGTCCATGACTTACAAAACAACTAGTAGTTATTCCGAACAAAGGCGTAATCAGTTAAAGACAGGGAAGGGGCACCTGTCCTCTCGCCCTCGAAGTGCCTACTGAAAATAAAAATTAAAAAAAAATGCTTAAATGAATGGCATTCAAATGTGTATACAAATTTTACATGAATTTCATTCTTCGTGCGAAAATTTTTCATAGAAAAAAAGGCATAGCAACAAATGTAAAGGCATTGCACCACTTTTACGCGCAGGTATTGCAGGGACGAGAAATTGTATCTACTTCGTCTCCTCGTCTACCCCTATGCGGTACCAACCTGGACAAAATTATGAACCAGTTGCGTATGCAGTCATTGTCCTTTAGTCGGAGTGATTCTAGTGGGCAATAAAATTGTATTCTGTTCTTTCATATATTTAATCTGTTTCTGACTTATCTCCAAGCCTTCCCTGTGTGCTTCATTGTCTATTTTAGCCACTTTCTTTTCTTCTATTC
Organism: Oryctes borbonicus; assembly: GCA_902654985.2. Taxonomy (NCBI): domain Eukaryota; kingdom Metazoa; phylum Arthropoda; class Insecta; order Coleoptera; family Scarabaeidae; genus Oryctes; species Oryctes borbonicus. The sequence goes on along the minus strand of LR736867.1, from coordinate 3,933,753 downwards.
TTCTGTTCTTCCGTCTATTGCTATTATTGCTAAATCGTTCAATAAGCCACTACTAGTTTTCGCTTTATTACGCCTTGCAGATCGCACATTCTTATTACACCTTCTAAGACTATAGTAAGTAATATAATCAAAAATCTCCCATCCCCTGCTTTATACAGGGGAGAATCTTGTTTATCATTGGAGATAGAAGGTGGGTTTAAATTTAACAAAGTTGCTAAATTTTATTTATTACAAACTCGAAAAAAAAATAGACTTGTGACAAATAACGAGATTTGAAAGAAGCTAATTTTCTTCTTCCTACCTCCCGTACCTTTATTTGGCCTTGCCAAGAAACATTCTCAAGGCTTTCGATCTTATACCTAACGGCGCACTCGAAATGTTTGCATGACAGTTCGATTCCTTCTGGCCATCATCAACTTTCTTATTTCTTATAGGTCCAACACCGTCGAAAAGAATTCCTTTTATGATTTCAACCACGTATAACATGTTAAAAAAAGTTTTTAATGATATTAACGAAGAATACATTTTAAGATTACATAAGGTAGCCATGAAACTGGCAAACATTTCAATTTAACGTTCACTAGAAATATAACTATGTATACTATTACTCATAAAACCGAAATATAACAAACTATTTAGAATCGTATCCAAAATGACAACAGTCAAATCATACGTTTTCTTAGGTCTCGATAAAAACTTAGTCGAGAATGGATTATTAACGAAGCCATTATATATATTTATGTTAATAGGAATTTGAATGAAAACTAACGATAAATGGTAAATTAAAGCTACATGTAGAAAGTATGTGGCGTTAAATAAACTAATCCTAGTATTTTATATAAAAGACAACTCATCTTACTTGCTAATATCCAGGTTACCAGACCGTAAAGATTTGCTAAGTCGCTTGGGAATAGCGATAAGCGGATCGTACGTATATTTTAGAAAGTAGGTGTTGACTCTGTGTAAGGAAAACAATAAAACTTGGTCTGTTCTCTCACAAATTCTATTTTGTAAAAAATAATAACAAGTATATTTTTCAGTACTAACTTACCAGACTTCTAAATGGAATGCTACTACTCCTTCAATTTTCATGAGTTTCCAGATATTTTCAATCGAACTCAGGTCTGAAGAGACTCTTGGCCATGGGATTGTTTCAACTCCATTCCGTTGCAACCAATTTCTAGCATACCTGAAGACGTTGGATCTCGTGTTATCTCGCTGTACCTCCTAGTATTCAGAATACAAAGTATCGGTTGTTTGAAGAATACATTCATTTAGAATGACCACGTTGTGAAATTGCTCTCTAAACCATCATTTTTGTAAAGAATTTTGATTTCTCTACGTAAGACCAGCAGTCGATTATCATTCAATTGAACGCAGACTTCGTCCGAGATAAATACATTTTCAAAATTGTCTTCCTGAAAATCATCACAAAATCCGATTCATTGTTGAATTTGATCCTCTAGGAAGTGCTTAGGAAAACACCAGGTAGTATGTCTAGTAGCCCATTTTCGAAACCCTAGATGGAGGCTTTTGCGACCTAGAGCAGTCTTCCGGAAACTGACCCTTGTTCCATTCCCGCGCCATTCTTTATCCGCTTTAACTCACTGTACACAGCCGACTTGCACAATACTAACAAATTCAGGCACTTCTCGAACGCCTTTTTCAAGTAAATGTTGAAATAGACGCCTTTTTTCTAATTGATTCATACAAAATAGGGCAAGAAAACCACTACGTCATTTTGAATTAATCGTTTGGAAGGACATTTTGGGAGATCATCTCATACGACCAGTTATGTATGAAGAAACTTTAAATGAAGTATTAAATCAACTACAACATTCATGGTGGCACTAACCGCTTGTGATATGATCGTTCCTTTGATTTTGACGAAATTAAAATATTTGATATTAAATAAAATTATTTTAAACGTTACAAAACTATTTAAACTGCCGAAAGAGTGTCTCGAAGAGCCTACCGGAACTAACGACTGTGAAAAATATCGTTCCCAATATTTATAGCATTACAGCACATATACATACTGTTACGTACGAGGAGGAAGAGTCGTCAGAAGAACTTAAAAAGTTGTCGCAGATCTCCAGCGAGATTGTAATCAGCAACTACACCTGTTTCTGCTGGCATATAGAGCATCGGTCCACGAAACCACCGGCCAGAGTCCATCTAATGTGCTTTTTGGACGAGAACTGCGCTTACCATGCGATCTCAAGTTCGGTTTTAAACCGAACAAAGAAGTTGGAGATGACTACGTATCGAACTTGCGAAAACGAATGGATGGAATTCACGATCGAGTGAGGACGAACATCCATAAAGCAAGTGACCGAATGAAGGAACATTACGACATCATAGCATGGGGACCTGGTCTGGCTGTTCAACCCTCAGCGACGTCGAGGGCTCTCACCTAAACTGCAACGATCGTGGGACGGGCCTTACGAAGTGGTGAAGCGAATTAACGACGTTGTCTACCGGATCAAAAGAAAACCAAATGGTAAGCTAAGAGTAGTCCATTTTAAACGACTAGCTCCGTTTCTTGGAAATAATCGTGAAGAGGGTGAGTAGAATGTCCGAGTCTGTATACTCCCCGAAGAAGAACTTACCTATGAAGAATTCATGGATAAGCACGAAAATGGTCGCAAAGTGCGTCACGGTGCGACGATGGATATTCAAGAGGATCTGTTTTTGGCTCGTAAAGGGTGCGCGTTAGCGCATCGTGTTGCCCAGGACCTAAGAATGGAAAAGGGTATAGCCAGCTTATTCAAGAAGAAGTTTGGAGGAGTTGATGACCTCCAAAGTCAGTATCCTGAGGTCGGCAAGGCGCTGTACCTATCGGGAAATGAACGGTATTTGTTCTATTTGGTGACCAAAGAGACTTCAATGGGAAAACCAACTTATCACTCCATGTGGGACAGCTTGATAAGCTTAAGAGGGAAGCTGTTGGAGCTGGGGATCAATGAGAACAGAATACCAAAATTAGGCTATGGATTGGATGGCTTTTACTGGAGGGTCGTAAGAAGCATGATTGAAGAAATCTCCCGATAAACAGGCATTGAATTTTTGGTGTGCTGTTACAATCCACGGGCAGCAGAGGGAAAGCGACGGACAGTAACGTTTTCCACCAGACATCGCTGTGCAGAAAAGGAGTGAGATGTCTGTACCTTCTTTACGATAGTAGTTCCTGTTCCGGGATGGAACAGATCTAAGGAGGAAGCAGTGTTACGTACGGTAGTTTGTAAATAGTGTTGGATTTCATTTATCTAGTTGGCTATTTTTAAAAGTTTGACAATGATTTTTATTTTTAATGTTGACAGACGTTAAGTGTGGAATAAATCCATTTTATATTGAGTATATTGCCTGAGTTGTTTGTCTTTGAGCGCCGACAACGTTTTTAAAGGCAGAAAAACGTTACAATACATACATACCATATATGTAGAAATGCGCATTTAAAGAACATCTATAGTGTATTTTAGCGTAATTGTCCGTAACAAAGTCATAATTAAACACCTGATATATATATATATACAGCCTTGGACATATGTCTGGGGCACCCCAAAATATTTAAGATAAGAATACATTGTGCGCTATTAAAATAAAATTACATGCATAAACATTCACTAAATAAGTTTTTAATAATAAATTTAATATTTGGTGGCACCACCATTTGCTTTAATAACAGCATTTAACCGTTTAGGCATTGACGCTACTAAACGTAAACAAACTTCAGGTGAAAGTGCCTCCCACTCCTGTACAATTTTGTTCCTTAAGTCATTTTTGTTACTGAATTTGTAACTGGAAAGCTTTAGCTTCAGCATGCGCCACAAATTTTCTATAGGCGACAGATCTGGTGACTGCGCCGGCCATTCAAGTAAATGGATCCCGTTCTCACGAAACCACTCCATCGAGAATCTGGATTTGTGACAGGGCGCGTTATCTTGTTGGAATACATATTCTGCTTCATCCCTGTTATATATTTTCAGCACTGATGCTTCTAATACCTCTTCTAGCATCGAGATATACCGCTCGCTGTTCATCCTACCATCACACACAAAGACTTCTCCTACGCCATTTGCGGACATGCATCCCCAAATCATGACGCTGCCACCGCCATGTTTGACAGTTGGGGTGATACAATCAGCACGAAATGCCTCCCCAGGTCTACGGCGAACAAACTGAGCTCCAGGAGTACCAAACATCTGAATTGGATAATTATCAATAATTACTTTTTTTAATTTAGCAAATTGGTGGTATGTGTATACATTTTTGCAAATTTTGTGTAACAAAGGAACAAAATAGGATTGCTTAACATACCTCTATGTTTGATTCGTCAGACCATATGACCTTCGACCAATCCTCGACAGTCCAATCTTTATATTTTCTTGCCCACAGCAAACGATTTTTCATTTGTTGCTGGCTCAGGTATGGCTTGCGACGCGCTTTCCGGCCCTTCAAATTCACCTCTGCCAACCTTCTTCGAACAGTTCTGTCACATACAGAAACGTGCTGTTCGACCGATAGGTCAGCGGCCAGCTGTTTGGGTGTTTGGAAGCGATTCCGTAAAGCTAAACGCTCCAAATAACGATCCTGTCTCGCGGTGGTTTTGCGTTTTCTTCCACTTTTTCGTCGATTTTCATACGAACCAGTTTCCCGAAATCGTTTAATGGTTAATTGTATCGCATGTCGCGAACGCTTCATTGTTGATGCATTTTTTTTTTTGCGACATACCCTGCGAATGTAGCAACACTACTTGACTACGTTCTGCAACAGTCAACTCCCGTCTTTTAGGCATCTTCATACAATCCTCTGTACGTAAATAGAGCACAACACACAGCACACTCAAATAATAAAAATAACGCTCTAGAAACCTCTTCAATCGCCAACGTATCAATACTAATTAAATTCTTGAAATAAACAATAGACCGATATTTATGTAAATAGGGGATTATAAAACCGAATTCGGCATTTCAACGTCATAAAATATGCATTAGTAAATAAAAGTTCTTGTAGAATGCAGGTAATCCCGGTGTGGTAACGTACAATGAAACCTTTTATGGGTGCCCCAGACAAATGTCCAAGGCTGTATATATATATATAAGTGTTTAATGATTATATTAATCTCCCACATAAAACGTTTAATATAGTTTTTGCCTATTGTCTTCGCAACGTCTTATTTAAATTTTCTTAGCATATTAGAAGGAAATAAATTATAGTATCTGATACGCCATTGCTTTGCTGGAGATGGTTTATAGTTACATGCACCTGGAGTCAAAGAAAAGCATGCCGTTTGGCAGTTTACGGGAAGCATTAATTAACTTATAATCGCCATAACTTTGTTGCAAATCGTTAAACTTTTATTGTTTCCCATTTATTCTAGACATGTACGTATTTATATGTGTAAAGACTGTAATGCACACTTTGTATAAACGGCTGAGGCTCATTCAAGAATTGCAAGAATCGATATCTAAAAAGGTAGGTAAAATTTAATAGTTTACTAATTTTCACAGAACAAACATTTTGACAATTATACTGTAAGTTATCCTAGAATCGATCTCTAAGTACGAGACACAAAACAATTAATAAAATGAAAAATGGAAAGCGCTCGGATATGATAAGGACAAAAATAATCAAAAATATGGGACAACAAAGAACACAAATGCTATTGCGAGTACAACCAAAATATTGGTTATATTATATATAAGATTATCAAACAGCGTTAATTCTATCAGTTTACAAAAAAGATGCAGTAGCACCGAGAAATAACACTTTTATGCTTACCATCCTGAACAAGAGAATGACATAAATCACACATTGGAGGAGTCTCAATACGAATTCAGAAATGGAAGAAACATGCAAGATCGTTCGTTTACAGTGAAAGGGATTTCAGGGAAAGCTTTTCAAAAAAAGAAGAAAGTATGCTTAGCATTTATAGATTTGCAGAAAGCCTTCGATAAATACGAAGAAGCAGATTATGGAAGAATCAAGGAAAAAAATATTGTCTAAAACTTTGGAACAATGTTTCAAATAATAACTAAAACAACCTGAACAACTCTCAGAACGTCGATTTTCAAATCAAAAAATTTGGGGCTAACTTCTCATTTTCTTATTTCATTTTTTGGTCATATGTTTCGATATATAAGAGATACAGCTCTGAAATTCGGGAATAATGTTTAGAACAAGTAAGGCAACGCGGAACAACTCAATTTTCAGAAACGGTGAGGCTGACCTCGCCCAAGTTAAAATTTATCCAACTTTATCCAATATTTATTAATCTAACATTTCTAACTCCTCTATCATCATCAAATATTGCTACAATTAAAGGAGCAGTTAAGAAACAGAAAGTTAGAAACTTGCACACAACTTAACCAATTATAATACAAAGTTTTGTAAAAATATTTTTCCGTTACCACCATTCTCAAACGAAAACTTCAAATCTCTAGGAAAATTACAAAAAGCTTTGATAATGGGGTAAAACAATCTTTATAAATAAAAGTAAAAGTAATACAGGAATTCCTCATTGAACTTAGAAGTTTTCTACTGTCACGTACTTATGTAACTCGCTAATTCTCTCACACCATTATTTTATAAATTCGAAATAGCGTTCGAAAGTTGTATACAATGTCCCACGAATATACGCACCGGATACACCGGCTTGTGTTTGTCCCTTTGTAACCGCATTATTGTTGAAATTGTAGACCGAATCGAGTTATGTAGGAAACTCTACGACTACTGCGCTACTGAATAGATGATCTGTTTGTATGTATGGATACCAATATGATGTATAGTTCCAAAGTGTTAGTAATGGTTTTCGTAGATATAATAATCATTGTTGATTATATTGTAACAGATGAAATTGCGCTACCCTTAAGAAAAATTATTTCGTTTAATTTTAATATTGAATTGTCTATTTTAACGGCGTAGATATTTTGTGAAGACTGAAATAGCAAAAGAAACTGAAACTGTTTGAGATATCCTTATTAAAGGAGAAAAATTGTTTTGTTTCCATTAAAGAGACGAATTCAGGGGAACGAATATACTGCCTTGACCAATGAAACAGAGCACTTGTGATTTTTCGTAAAGGTTGTTCCGTTAAGTTGTCTTAATATTAACAAGAAATGCGGCTTACTTTAAAGTGGCATGCAAGTATTCCTCTCGGAAACCAAATAAAATCGAAATATAACGATTTTAAAAATCAAAATCGATTATACAAACATGTTACTCCAATGTTTAGTGGTACTCGCGATTCAATTGCGTACTAGCCTCTAAATCAGGCGCTAGCAAAGAGTAAGTGTTTTTCTGTAAACATTACAATTACTATAGCAAACAGGCGACAGTTAAGTCTAAAATTGTTCAAAAGTTAAAGCATTATTTAGTTATCCATAAATAGATACAGACAGGGAGCGATCATCCCAAAGCAGCCAGAAAGGACAGTCTATGAAGGGAAATTTTATCCTCTGAATAGAAGAAAAAATTATATCTGCAGAAATTAGTCCAGAAGGTTGAACGTTGGAACATTGGACAAATGGAAACTGAAAAAGGGTGTTACAGTCTAACGAAATAAATATGCAGGTAATTATTAAAATTCATCATATTCGACAACACTTCAGTAGACCATTTCTCACATCTACTAAATTGAAGGAAGAAAATGCTGGAATAGTACTAAGGTTTATTAAAAGCCTCCAACTACTTTAAAACACAAAAGGGCACCATTACGATAGATCTAAGTCACAGGGCATCCATAGTTCCTACACATTTTTGATGTCCCAGGAAATATCTTTGCGCGCCGTAAAATTAACAAGAATTTGATAAAGATTGCGTCGTTCCTACTCTTAACCGACGAGCTAGCAACATTATGATGTGGCGTTGGGGAAATGTTCTCATGTTTCAGCGGCATGAATAACTAAATGTGACACTAGGGCCATCGTATACAAAACATTTTCCAGAAGCTTTCAGAAAACACTTTTTTCCAGCAAGACAACACTCCCTGACACACTGCCCGAAAAACACACATACATCAACAACAATAAAAAACAATAATAAAAAGTTCACTCAATTTTTCAGTCGCCCCAACAAAACAGTTAACCAAATATAAAATCTAAAATACCAACCACATCATATCCAGTTAACTATAAAATTCTATAGGGTCTTCTCGTCTTTTAAAACCATATAAGCTGCGTACACAAAAATGCATTCCTTTTTTCGTACTTTGCGAAAATTCAAGTGAAGAGTCGCAAACATTCAAAATCACTAATTGAAGTGAGGATAAAAGAAGTTTGGAAAGATATTCCACTGGCGCATGGGGAAAAATTGATATGTACAGTGCCTAAATGTATTCAGGCAGTCGTTAAAGCTCAAGGAGGTGATACATGATATTCACTAGTACCATAAAGTTTTAAGTTTTACAAAACTTAAGGCACTTCGTTTTATTAACCAAGGATGTACTGGAAGATACGGGAATGTTATGGACATAACACCACCTGTCTAATAATATCTAATGTAGTAACAAATCACTCCAAGAATTGCCAGTGGCGAAACCCTGCACCAAGAGTGTATTACTCGATATGTAGGTGATAATTCATGATTTGTTCCGCGTTTAGAAATTTATAATAAAAATGAATTCAATAAATAGTCTTCGTTGACTTAGTTTTGTTAAAGCAATAAAAAATTATATTAACTAATAAATTCATTACAACAATGAACTAGGTTAGTTAACGGACGGAATTTAATCGTTCGTTAAAAAAATTTATTTGAGGTTCGAAACAGACAGAAAGTTACAAAATATACTTGAGTGAAACTAACAGAGTTTAGGTTAAACTAACATTAACAATGCTAAGTTAATACTGCCGCTAACATTATTTCTGTTCCCTTATATAGGTGTAAAGAATGCTTATTTTAGGTATTGTTATCTTTTGCAAGACGCGTCTATTGTTCGCAGAAATAATGCAAGACGTACAGTGGCGACCACATAAATAGCACAGGCCATCAAATTTCACTTGAATTAACCGCTCAAGCTGTTCCCGTTTAAATTTTTATTAAACTAACGTGAGAGTCCCCGAGAAGGTTGTGTGTACTTCCCCTAGCTACGTATTCCAGAACAATAATTCGGCATTGAATGAAAAAAAAGAAAATTTGTTTCACTTTTCTAGCAGGCACATAAATAGCACAGTTGTGGGTTCTGTAGCGGAATCTTATTATAGTGTTACGGTTCGAGTTATTTTGTACCAAAAAAGTGGTGTACTTACCACTTTTAAAATTAACGTGTTATTAATAACAGAAATTTAGGTGTTAGTATAATGGGACGAGGAAAACATTGCACACCAGAGAAAAGAGAGTTAATTTGCACCATGGAAGAGAAGGGCATATCAACTTCAGAAATATCACGAACATTAAATTGTTCACGTAAATGACTACAAAATGCGATAAAGCATATTCAGACGAAAAAAACTTTAGAAAACAAGAAACGGAAGATTAGGCCCCGTAAAACAACCTTACGACAAGACAACCTTATTCGTCGATTAAGTCAAGAAGATCCTTTTCGCACAGCTACACAAATAAAAACCGAATTTAATAAACAATTTGATATTGATACATCGAGAAGAACAATACGTCGTCGGCTGAAGAATGCAGTACGAAAGCCACTCGTGTCAAATAAAAACCGTAAAAGAAGATTACTGTTTGCGAAAATGCGCAAAGAAAAGCCGCTTTCTTTCTGGAAATCTGTACTTTGGACAGATGAGAGCAAGTACAACCGACTTGGGTCTGACGGAAAAATGTATGTGCGACGACCCATTAATCAGAGATTCAACTCTAGGTACACTATAAAAACATTGAAACACGGTGGAGGAAGCGTAATGGTATGGGCTTGTATGTCATGGCGTGGTGTAGGGCCTATATTCAGAATTGCAGGAAAAATGGATCAATATGTTTATCGCAACATTTTAGAAAACGTGATGGAACCACATGCTGATGAATTTCTTCCAGTAACCTGGTGTTTAATGCACGACAATGATCCCAAACATACGGCGAGGACCGTAAAACAGTGGCTAAAGGAGAAACAGATTCGAGTGTTAGAATGGCCTGCACAAAGCCCTGATTTAAATCCCATAGAAAATCTGTGGGGGAATGTTGAGGTTGTTATAAAGTCTAAATCTCCAGCGACATTAGACGAATTATGGAATACTATTGAAGAAGCCTGGCATAACATTCCTATAGAGAGATGTCAAAAATTAGTTGAAAGTGTGTCGGGAAGATGTGCAGCAATATTTGCTTGTAAAGGGTTTCCAACAAAATATTAAATGTAAAACCAAAAAAGAATTAAAAAAAAGAAATAATACAGTGTTTCATTATTGTTATTAAGTGTGCTATTTCTATGCCCACTTAAAAAATAATATATTTATTTTTTTAATTTGTTTATCTTGAAGTTTATAAAATACTGTGTGTTTATTATAAACTGCATGCCATCTGCTACATTTTTGTTAAGCTAAGTTAAATAAATCACTTGTTAACATTTACAAATTTATCAATTCATCCATATCAATTCACCTGTGCTATTTATATGACCGCCACTGTATATCATTAATGTAAAATAAATGCAAGCGTTTGCAGTTATTACTTATCAGCGGATATAACTCGTTTTTATCAAATTGACATCTATATATTAATATAATAAATACCCATTTATTAACTTGAACAGCAAAACAATCTAAGAATTGTTAATTAAACATTAATAAATGTACTTTTTATATCAATAAAGTCGTTTATTGTATGTATAACACATATATGACAGTATGTTATTCATCGATATAATAAATAGCCATTGATTAAAATGATAAACTCGTTCATTGGACCAACTTTGTTAAAAAAATTGTTACATTAACATATCTTTTATTGTATTTACGCACCTTTTTCACTGAGTGTATGTAAGCATACATCGGAAATTTGTGCTCTAACCGAATTCCTGCGAATACGGAATACATTCCAGCTAGCATGGTCGCAAACTATTCATTTAACACAAAATCGTAATTATAATTTTCGACAAATGTATATAAGCGATATTATACTTTTTAGTATGTGATTATTATACCGACAACAGTATTAAACCTTATCAAACGACGAATATAATTGGTAATTAAGAAAACCTTTATGTATTATATCAAGCCGCCTTTACTTTTTCATCGTAACTATACATTTCTATCCTAAAGCGATAAAATAGTAACATGATAATACCTCCATAAAATGTTGCGATTTATATGGGTACATTTCAATGTTCAAAAAGGTAGGATTACGTAACACAGCATTAACATATAATGCGTAGAGTAAATAGACCATCAAGGCATCGTTTTAAATTGTGTGACAGTGCGTTGACCTCACAACGCACAACAGGCGGGTATCTGGTTTTATTTTTCATAAGCTGATAGGATTTTTCAGTGAATATTGCGATAAACGAGATGCTGTTAAAGGGCATCTGTTATTCTTTAAACTTTTTTTTCGTGAAACACGAGTGTAAATATTTATTATGGAATCAAGTTTATTATTACCGGACATTTAATACATGAAGAGATTTTTATTAGCTATTGTATTTGGTTTGATTTACAAATTATGGATTAAATTATATTTTTAAAATTTTTGCACAACAGATCACACTTTGGAAAACTATATATTAATATTCAATTAAAAAGTTGATTTGGCAAAGGTCCAAATATCTAAAATTATTTGTACTAATTATATAACAATGCTCTTCATTTGAAAAGTTGTTAATCATTCATAGTTGCAAAGATTAATTTATCAAAAATTTTATCAAAGCTTAGCAGGCACCCCTAAAAACAAAACTCATCAAAATGTGTTCAAGTTTGAAAATCATTGAAGTTTTCGTGATGTGACTATTAACATCGTGAAGATTACGATATGGTAATAATTTGTGCAAAGCACAAGAACCACGCAAGGATTGAAGGCTACTAGATTTGTTGGTCGGCACAATCCAGGAAAAAATGTACTTATTCGTGCGGCTAATTCGTTAAAAAATACCGGTAATTTTACTGAAGGTGAATAAGAAAGTCGAAGACGAATGGCCACAAATGAAGCCAACAGAATAGGTGTATTAGCAAATGTTATTCACCATCCTCATACTATTACTGAAAGCTGTGCTGCATCAGTTAGTTCAGATATGAGATATTAAAATCCAATATGCAAAACATTTGAAATTCATTTGTACGTGGACTATACGGTGGTGATGAAATTCGTACGCTTAATTTTATCACGAAAGATTTTATGAAGCCTTATTCACAAATTCCAAATTTCCTAGCTCGTAATTTGACATCTGACAAGAGCAACTTTTCAAACAACGGAATAGTCAAACGCCACAACTCACATTTTTGGTCGGCTGAAAATCCGCATTGGATGAGAGAAACTAATTTTCAAAGGAGATGGAGCTTAAATGTTTGGTGTGGAATATTGGGAGACCAGTTGATCGCTCCATATATTTTATTTAACAGCACCTTAACAGGACCTGCCAATACCAAGCCTACCTCTTCTGCTGAATTCTAAAATATCTCTCATATAACATTGATGGAAGATATCCTGAGAGGGGTACTCCGCAGGATGCATTTCTGGAAAAGCATAGCATGGTAGCTTTGAGTACGAGAAGGGATAGTGTTTGTAAGAGATTTCTACAGAAACTGTTGCGGAGTGACATCGAGTGCCCCTTACTTCAGCGTATAAACTTTCTGGCGCCACGATTAAATTGAAGATTCGATAGTTGTTTCATTCTTCCCTTTGCAAGGACAAATATTATGCGACGAGCTCCTACTTACACGCTTTGTAAGGCGTCTAGAAGATGTGACTTGTTCAGGTAGGAAGAAGGAAGGTGGAAACAAGAGGAACTAATTTTTTGTATCCGTAGGTTTTTATTTTTACTTGTTTATTTTTTCTATGATTTGTGTATATATTATGTCAATTGTTGTATCCTATTATTGGGCCTAAGCCTGTTGGATAATAAACGTGTGTTATTATTATTATTATTATTGAGAATGTTAATTTAAATTTGCGCCAGGTGATAGGTACCAATGGTCCTATAAGATGGCCAGCTCGTTCTCTTCATTTAGCTCCTTCAGACTACTGTCATCATTGAACAATGTTGTTGTATATACGGATGATACCAGCTATCTTTCCTGTGCGAATTCCAAAGTAGCAGTGGTCATAGTGTGCGAAGAAATGTTGTGTAGGTTTCAAAACTGGTATAGTAGGAATAAGCTACATCTCAATTTAGATGGGACATGTTTCATTAATTTTACTCTTGGCATCAGTAAAATAAGCGAGAGCTTATTGTTGAAAGTAGGAAAAATTTATACGACAAGCTCAATTAACTAAATTCTTAGGACTTTACGTTGAGAATAATCTAAATTGGGAAATACACGTTCTCCGTCTCTCTTCAAGGCTGTCTTCTGCCTGTTATGCTATTTACCGTCTTTATTTTCCTTAGATCTTATGTTCTACTTGATTTAGTTTTAATTTGACTTTTTAAAAAAATGTAAACTACAATTCCAGAAATATCGAAGAATTAAAAGATCCTTTTAGCATCGCTTGTGCCAGCATAGCGCTAGAAACTTTAGGAAACATATTTGTCTTTTAAATTTTGAGCACTTAATATGACATGTTCTATTTGATGTTAAAATATGTTTTCGTTTGTCTTTTTTATTAAAATTTTTGATGAATTAATCTTTGCTTATTATCTCTATGCAATACAATCTTTATATCTTCGGGTTAACTTTATAAAAATTATTATTTTCCCGAAAAGTACAACAGATAGGTTGATAGCACAACACATTTGATAAGCCAACTTACCACAAACGCATTGCAGATTCCCAAAACCGAATAGAAAATGATGTACACGATTAGAACAAATAAGTTAGGTAACGCCACCTAGCAGTGACGAATTTAATTTTAAAAAATATATCATAAAGTATGTGCTCCTAGCGTACATTTACATAGTATAGTCTTCAAAATTTTAAAATCTTATTCGTTCAAGAGTTTTCTCGCTGAACACACTGTATACCATAAAGTATTCAAATAAATTCACTGTGAAATATTGTGTCTGCAGCGCATTGAGTATTAATGATTTCTCATGCACTCGCGGACACTGATTACATGCATCAGATCACGCACACCCGTTAGAAAATAGGTGTGGATTATTAAAATATCTACTCTAAAAAAATTAATTGAACGCAGTTCTAATTTCGTAGACCAAACTACGAAATGTATTGTACACAGTGGAAGTAATTTAAAGAAACTGATACATTATCAGGTTTTCATTTGTTTTGAAGTTATTGCATAATTAAAGAAATTTATCTAGGGTTCCTGCGAATGATCCAAATTTTCGCTAAATTTCAAGTTAATACGTCTTAAATAAATTTGGTTTAAAATATTTTTTTTCTTTTTTGGAATTTTCAGTTTTGGTTTTTTGAAATAAAACTGCTACATATTATTTTTGAGATTTCCGTTTGATAAGATAGAATTATCTCAAAATTATTATAGATGAACTTTCAAACTATGTTTGAAAATGGAATAAAAGGTATATTCCGAAACGTAAACATAATATGTAACAGTTTTATTTCAAATAGCCAAAACCGGAAACCCCCAAAAAAGAAAAAAAATTTAAAGCAAATTAAAACGTCAACCGGTTAAAGAAAATAAAAGAAACAAAATAAATAAAATAAAAATATCCTTGCATTTACTACCTACGTATAGTAAAGTGTCAGGTACGTTTTGCATTAAATTCTCTTCAATTCTCATCAAATATGACGTACCAGTTGTCTGAGTCCAGTCTGAGTCAATCTTTTCGAGGCTTAAAATCATTTCAACAATTTTATTGCTCTGATATGTATCAGTGTCAGGGTATTGTAACAGCGGTTTACCTATTTTCTATTTTCGGGTTTATACGTTATTTTGCCGGAAAATTCGATACACTTATTCAAATTTAAAATATACAAACATGGTGTTTGTTTATGGTGTTTGCAATAGGAATGCTACAGCAGCTGTTGAAGAATAGCATCAACGGTTTCCAAAAAATCCTGGTAAAAACGTATTTAAGTAAGTTTTCAACAAACTGTGCGAAACCGGAATACTTCTCACTACCAAAATAACATCTAAAGGGCTATTCGACAAGGTTGCGAAGAAGTAGAACATATTTTGGATTTAGTAGAGGATGCAACAACCAACTCACGAAGAATCGGTATCCAATTGGGGAATCTACAATAAAGAGTAACAAACACTCTCCACAAGCAAGGATTATATCCATATACAGCGTATACAACATCTATAACCGGAAGATTGTGCTAAGCTATGCCATACGCTTTGTCGGTGAATAAATAATAGTCGTCGCGCTCTATCGCGCATAATTTTTACGGATGATGCAACATTCACCCGTAACGGCATTAAGAATACTCGAAACTCTCATGTATGGCTAAACGAAAATCGTTACGCAACAGTCAATAGATAAACGTATTCAATTGGCCCAATTCATTTTGGAAAATCGCCTCACAGAAGAGCACTACCTTTTTTTCAAAATGAGCTACAAAGACTACTAGAGAATATTTCCTTAAACATTGTTATCAGCATGATGGAGTTCCTACACATTTCACTCGTCAGGTAAAACAACATTTGGACGATAGGTTTCCAGAACTTAGATTGGTCGCGGTGATCCTATTAGTTGCAACTAATTGGAGGCCATGGCCTCCAAGATCTTCACACTGTTTATAGGGTTGGTTGAAGACATTTTTGAACGTCTGAATATTTATTAAAAGAACGCTAGGATTAAAAAATAATAAATTAACAAAATTTTACGTTGCTTATAACTTGAAAACAAATGAAAATCGGGTAAGAACATACGAGCTTTTTTTTCCATTATTTTCACGTGTATAATACACTTAAGGAGTTTATGCCGTTCCTCTCGATTCACCGTGTATATTTCTGATATGCACACATTACGGAATATTCCAGTATCGGCGATTTTTTAACACATCCCAGGCATAAAAATTAGTAAAACTCTGTGCATGCAAACATGTAACGTCAATTTATTTCTGATATCAATTAGTAAACAATACAAATTCAATGAAATACATTTGCTGATAAACGCTTCAAACTGCGATAAATCTCTTTATTTGTTTGGAATTTTAATTGATAGTGAATGATCGTCTGTTTTTAAGTTAATTGTAATTGAGTTAAACGCGGGCACCTGTTGCTAAACTCACTAAAATTGCTGCGTTTTTTTGTTCCCGTGCATTGTATTACTTCTACATATGCTCTATGCACATATGCTTGCAGCGGATACGAGCTACATGTTGTTTCGTTGTTTGTAAAATAGTCTGGAAAAAAGAGCGCTCGTAATTACACCTATTGTTTTTATGGAATGTATCCTAAAGTTGGAGAACGAAACAAACATCGAAAACAATACTTTACATAGTAAAGTGTAAACATTAAACGGTAATTAAATATTAATTTAACATATATTTAGTTTCTGTCGGGTTTGAATTTTGTTTCGTAGACAAATCAAGTGCTTATTCTATTCGTGAGTTACAACTTTCGCGAGGTTTCCACACATTCAGCGGGATTCTCTGGATGGTATTTTTAATATTAATGCAGCGGTAAACGAGTTCTATTCCACACTTTATAGAGTACTCGCCATATTGGTTCCCAAATTATCTACCAAGCAACGATCGTCTTCCTTTGGTTGAACCCCTTGAATTGAATCAACTTTAAAATGAATGTTCAACCAACCTACATTAGAATATTGATAAAAAGCATGCCTAGAATCAAAAATGAACACGGATAAGGAAATAAGTATTCTTAGAAACGGGAAGTAAGATAAATACAAAGAATTGTGCAAATCTGAATCTGCGTTGCCTTAAATAAAGAAGAATATATTTATAGAACCCTACTTGCGTCTGTTATGTGACGCGAATTTTGTGGTGGATGTAAAAGTAATATGTTTTCGAGCACAACAAACACAAATAATGACTTAACTTCGCCAAAATAATTCAACAAAAGCTTAGTATGTTCTGTTAAATTTCAAGGCAAGTTGGACATACTCGCTAAAGTATCGAATGAACACATAAATGTGCAACACTTCGTGGCTTGTTGGATGAACCAATTCCTTTCTGTCAGTGTAGGCTTCCAATACATCGTCAAGTAAATTATCTTCGTTAGGGTTTTCTCCATATTCACTTACTTTTATGTCATTATACCCGGAAAATAGAAAAAACTTTATCTTTTTTAATGGTATTAGATTATACGATTTTATTTCTACGTCTGCAGTGCCCCAAAGAAAGAGAGTCCCAGGCTAAAGCTGGAACTCTCTTTCCTATATATGCAATATTTTGTTGGACTTATCTGCATTTTTGCAAACCTGTATATATGTATTGGATCTACATTTATCCTTTTATTGGATTTTTTTCGTTCGACAATAAATATATTATGAATAATATTATTATTAAAAACACTATTTGACATACAAGAAAAGGTTTCCTTAAATTAAAAATATACGTAAGAGTTAAGAAATAATTGTTTTAAATAGTTTTCAGTTGAATTGTTACTATCTATTGCGTGGCGAATAATTAGTGAAACGACTAATAATAAATGGACTCAATAAAAATATTTTTCCAAAAACTGAATAGCTAAATTTTGATGCTACAGATTATTTGACCTTTGGTGTAACTACTTATTGAACGCGATGCCGCCATTTTGCTTTAGGCAGCTGCCAGCTGAAGTTTTTTTTACATAAATACCTGCCATATTAAATGATTGACAGATGACAGCAATATGTATAAATTTTCGACAATTTTCGCAAATATTCGCATCGCTGAACGAAGGTTCATCAGAATTGTTGCCAATCGTTAACAAATGATTGCTTCCTATAATCGCCACCATTATTACGCACAAATACGGTACTGTACTAAGTTGCCACATATGTTTTTTCTAATCACAGAATTCGAAGAAATCTTAACGACGGTAACACTTAGTCAAGGATAACTTTTAAAATTATTGGTTATTAACACTTGTTGTCTTGGCAATCATTTGAAGTTCTGTAAGGACCACACTTATGCCGATGATACATTAATATATCTGGTGTGTGGTACGAATAATTTGCAGAAAGCGGTGGTATCTATGGATACCGATTTAGAGAGAATTGTTGCCACAGCGGAACAGCATTGTCTCAAAATTAATCCATCAAAATTTACAGCGATAGCTTTTGCAAGAAGAGCTCGTGCAATCGTCCCATTAGAGTGAAGCGAGAGGTTATTCCTCTGCCGGCCGTGATCGGAGTGATGGATTTGCGGATGGACAATGATCTGTGGTTTCGAGAACATATGTCGAGCATAATTAAAAAAATCTTACATTACCCTTAAATTGTTATATACTAACAGGCACTATTTCAATACAAAACTAAGAACGACGCTGTGTAAGGCCTTAGTACTTTCGCGTGCGTGACGTAGAATATGGACCCTGTTTGGACTTTGCATCACGCCGTCGTTTCCAGTTAATTCAGAATGCTTGTTTGAGATTTGTCTGTAATATCAAAAAACCTCAACATATGTCTACAACACTGCGTTTGTTTGGCTAGCTAAACATGGATTTGCGAAGAAAATTGCATGAGGCCGTGTTGTTCCACAAGATCACTTTGGAAGACACCACCGTATGTGCAGAACCGATGTTCACAATATTAATGTACGATATAAGCACTGCATTTGCGTAAAGAATTTCAAATTGGAGCTTTATAGAAGATGTTTCTCACATAACATAGCCAACGTCTATAACTCGATACCGCTAGAACTCCGGCAGCTGTCTCCTCTTGGTTCTAAGAAGAAAATGAAAATAGATCTCTTGCGGCGGCACAACTAAGTCTTGGGTTGTCCGGACATTCTACTTATACGATAATATATATTTTTTTCTATTCTAATGTAGTTTTAGTATATTTTGGTGAGAACTGAAAACCAGTCAACAGCATCAGCCTAAAGACCTACGTTCTCTTCCATTTGATCCCATATATATTTTCTTTTCCTTTCTGTCTGTTTTTCTTGTTATTATATTACTCCTTCTGTTTTGTTTTGTTTTTTTATCAATAAACTTATATATTATTATTATTGTTATTATAGATGTCAACTTTTTTAACCAACAGATCCTAAAGAAATGCTTCGAAATTCAAATTGTCGTGACTTCCTGTATAGGTGCAGAGCATTTCCTTACTAAGAAAATCGACTAAGATTCTCACAAAGAACATCACTACATGTAGTTTTTTCACACAGCCTGTGTATGCATGAAGATTATCGCATGAAAACAATTGATTATCGACTAATGCTGAACTAATTCGTTACTCATTTGTTCAGTGAACACAGAAAAATATTCGTTAATAGATCATTTTTAATGAAACTATGTGATAATTGATGTTTTAGCTTGGTTTCTCATAGTTATATTTAGCAGATACACATATGATAGACAAAAATCTCGTATACAATTAATTAGAATCAGTGTTAAAACAATTGCTGTGATTTTTGAGCGTATAAAACGTGACATCATTATCCATATTAGTCGAACAGCATTTATGATCTACGTTATTTAAGTCTCCGCAATAAATACTTGTACTATGGAGTTTCGGAATGTGACCTCTCGGGTGTAATAAATTGGAGTTTTCAGTATTATAGATCGTGAAGATAGATAACTTGTAACAATGTATCTGTAGTGAACTGCAGTTCCTGTAATACTTTACATGCAATTGCCGATATTCAGCGATAATATGAGAGAACAAGGAGAAGGCGAATAGTTTCTTTATATTTGCCTATGAATTATTAAAAATTTTCTCGGTACACAGTAAGGTCCTAAAGTACTATGTTCCGCTACCAACTTTTGACTGATGGAAACTAGCGTTTATAGAACGAGCATGTTCATTTTAAGTTAACTTTTACGCAGCTTATGCAGTTCTACGTTTTGGGAAGGTAATGAAAAGACGGATGTTCTTTGATAATCTGCTCTTGTTTTTATGCAAAAGTGGCTAGTAAATATTATTTCTTCTAAGCTAGTTCACAGGTAACTATTCAATTCTGCCTTTTTAATATTTTCGTACTTCGTTCTAGTTACTGGAATTAATTAATTCTAGTGGGTTAATTTAAATTTGTCAGTCTTTGATGAACTCACTCTTTAATTTTTTATCTGGTTACTTTTACGATGGGCTTGATATGAACCACTAAAACTAAAATTCGAATTATTAAACAATTTGAGTACAACTACGGCAAACAAAGTAATAACTAACAATGATACAATCCATCAACATCCATCACGCGTACATGGTGGATGTTGGTAGTTTCTACCATTATTGTTTAGTTTAGTGGTTAAATGCTAAAACAAACATCTGTATTGCACCTAGCTTTACGTATACTTTCAAATAAGTTTGATGAAGCTGGATCAGTAATGGATTTAGAAGGAAACTAGGAAGTACGAGGAAAATCCGAGGTTGTCTTTAAGGAGGCGCTCGCGAGAGTTAAACATTGCTAAAAATTTGTTACAAAAAATTATAAAGACAATAAAAATCTTGCCTTATAGACCCACAATAACCCATACACTTGGGGATGAAGATGGTGCAAAAAGGTTAGACTTTTGTTTATGGGTTGGAGAAAACGTCGTTGAAGATAGACATTTTCTTTACTGACGAAGCAACATTTTCAACTAATGGTCATGTTTCTTCTCAAAACACCTTGGGCTGCCGTGAATTCACAATTCAAAATTCGATTAAGATACCAACATTATAAAAAAGTAAACGCATGATACGATGTTTTGTACGATGGTGTTATTCGTTCATATATTCAACAACAACATTTTTCTTAGCACCTTTATTTGGATTTGATAGAAACGTTTGAATTACCTCAGAAGCACAACATTAACCCTATCACAGAAGAAACATGTGATGGATGCTCGGCTCAATCAATTGTATTGATAGGAAAAATTTTAAATCTTCAATTCCATGAGAAATGGATTGGTAGAAATGGGCCAGTTGAATGATATTACACTATAGTAAAGAACTTGTCAAAGCACTGCATTCCATTTCTTGATAAATACATTTTATATCAAATAATCCCTGCATTGTAAAAGCCAGTGTACGTTGGTAGCTTATATCATTGTTATTTAGTTTCGCTCGGTGTGATGCCACTAGCTGCTACCTCCGCAATTAATTTTGACATTTTTAGTGATTAGAGTATCTTTAATTAGATAATTTCGTACGTTCATGAAGAAAATGAAAATCCCGAAACAGTTTCCAGATTTACAGAATATTCAAACTGACCCAGCGCTGCCTGAAAAATAAACAAATTTTTCTATCAAAAACTAATAAATTTAAACGAATTTGCTAAATTGCAAAAAAGGTTGGATGCCAACGAATAAACGATAACGATAGCAAAATTGGTAAAAATAAAAGAAACAATTAGAACAAGAACATGAAAAACGCAAGATTAAATAACACTAATTGTAAGTTACAATGAATAGCAAGAATAATTTGCAACAGATTGTTAATTATGATTACGTTGCTTGACAACGAACTTTCTGGATGAACGCGACGTCACAGAACTCAATTCGACGCTTTCTTCTAGTCATCGTTGCAAAGCAAAAACATATTATCAGAATCTTTTTTTTTACCTTAGAACCTCACTGTGCAATATATTACAGACTTACACGTTCCTCATTGAAATGAAATTCTTAATACATTTACCATATTTTATTTTACTACTTCATTAATCCTTAAATAAATTAGGCGATAAATTCCGCTAAATTATTTCAATTAGTTACACGCAAGAAGGGCATTATTCAAAGTATTCTCTATCATCACTTTAACAGATTTGTACTCATATGTTAAGAAACATTCAATAGTATTTACGTACTAATATTGTAGATCTTATTAAAAATTACTTTTCAAACAAACAAAAATTAGCGAAAAGAGATGATGATGGAAATGATCTGATTGATCAGATCTAATACTCGGATCTGAGGAATACAAACTACAGTTAACGGTGGAGTTTCGACTCTAGAAAAACAATCTAAACAATTCCGTTTCAAAAGGAGGTCTCTAACAATGCTTTACTACTCATCATAATTATTAATTTATTTATTAAAACGTAAATCACAATTTCAGAAATGCATTATGCCGCAAAATAGATATTGATAGCAACTCGCTAGAAAACAAGCTGTTGATTTAAAACCACTAACAATTGAGCAATTCTTATTTTTAGGATTAAGATTATATGCAAGTGTTCCATTTAAAACAAATAACATTTTAACGAAAATATTACATGTTAATAATTTAGAAGCACCTCAATACATATGTAGATACTAAATAGTTTTATGCGTAATCTAGGTACCAAAAATCATGTCTATCTGATGCATATTTCGAGATAAATAACGATTTCTGTATCAACTTTTCGAAGAAACTATGAAGTTCTGGATTTTAAGAATCTATTTTTGCTTCGAAATTTACTAAAGATTTAAAAAATGTCTTGTACGTAATTTTAAACCATGCGTTTTAGTTGGGTCTCATAACGAGAAAAAATCGTTTTGAAAAATTTTTCAAAGGCAGTACAGTTGAATGGGCCGGCCATCTATCTTGCTGCCAATAAACGTTTCTATTAAATTCAAATTAACGTGTTGAATTAAATTTTATTCTAGAAAATATGGACCCACAGTACCACTCTTTTTTTATAACGTTGGCTTCTTGATCAAATTTTAAATTGTCAAGTCACCACAGCCCAATACCGTGTTCTCAAAAGAAACGTGATCGTTCGTTGAAAATATTGCTTCGTCAGTAAAGAAATTTTACTATGAAAGGTCCTATTTTCGAAGATCTTCAAACCAACCCATAAACAAAAGTCTAATCTCTTTGCATAATCTCCATCTTTAAGTGAATGTGTTATTGTGGGTTTATAAAGCAAGATTTCATTGTGCTTAACTCTCGTGAACGTTTTCCTCAAAGATAACTTAGGATCTCCCTCCACCGAATTCATTGCTAATAATGTCGCAGCGTCATTTTCGTCACACTTCTTATGATATTTTTTGAAATCCAGTTTCGTCATACTTATTTAAAAGTTGACGTAAGGCCAGTAATTTAGTAACAGTACAAAGAAAAATTTACTACGTACTTTATTTTAATAAGGTATCTTTATACAGTTATAGCAAGTGCACATTTGTGTTCCGATGTTTAAAACTTATGAACCAAGTGTTATAAACATAAACTTAAAATGGCCAATAGTACTTATTTATTTGTTTATTTCAAAGAGTGATTCTTATTTAATTGATAAATAAAAGCATATGCTGAAATAATGAAATCTAAACATGTTTTGGACGTTGAGGGAATCAGGATTTTTTTTATAAAAAATGCAAATTAGAAAAATTCTCCTCTTTGTAATCCCTTCCACAAATATTCTGTACATATACAATGTATATTTACATTACGAATAGAGTACAGTATAACTTAAGTATGGAGTCTAAGTTGTGATTAGTGTTAAAAGTTATAGCAAGTTAATAAAAGGCTCATATTTTAAAGAAACAAAGACAGGACCGTACTTTAAAAAAAATAATATATAAAATCTAAACAGCATAGAAAGATGAATTGTAGTGAAAGTTAAATGATTTATTCTGCATCACTTAATAGTTCCTCACATTTCTGTCACTTTACATAAAAGGCACCCTTTACACTACATTCTATACAATACGAAAATAATTATAATTTACAATTTACTTATTCTGGAAATTCGTAACGATTAAAATCGCGTATTTAAGTCTTAATCATATTTATGCGTACATTCATTTATACGCTGGCAAATGTGTGGGCCTCCCTGAGGTGTTAATTGCTTTTTAAACAGACTTCGTGTTTTAAGAGGAACATTGGCAACAGAAAGACGAATAGTAGTTCGGTTTAAACTAAAATACCGAGACGAAATTAAATTATGTCTAACGTGAAAATGAAGTAACGCAAATGCGCGCCTCAAACGCGACCATCAAGCACATATTTATTTAAAACATAATCGTATGCGTTAATGGAACCGGATATTTTAAACACAAACAAAAAGGTGTTTCCAGGCTAATTCATGGTCTATTGTTGGCAACACTTAGCGCATATTCTGACAAATTGGTATATTTAGCGCAGCAGTATGATACCGGGTCGATTGAATTTGTTTATCATTTGTTTTCGTTCCCATCTTTCCTCTTTACTTAACATGCATGCGTATTCACACGTTAGTGTGAGATCACAGCTATTGTTTGTACTGCTTGAAAACTTTCTAACTGCAAAAGTTTAAGCTTTTCTTCCAGGAAATGTTTACTCTTTTGGAACAATTATCAACAATCGATATCCAAGAACTGTTCGTGTGAATTTCAAGCTTTTTCAATTTATTGTAATTTTAAGTTTTAAAATAGAACGTAAGAGATTTTTCGAAACTATGCGTTACTTCTTCTACTTATCTCCGTTTCATACACTGTGGCTGCTACTGTTAAGTAATAGGCGGCAATTAAAAGAAGAAAATGAAACACTATGTACTTACTAAAATACAATCAGAAAGTGAGTGTAGCAATAAAGAAAAAATTTATGAAACTAAGTGAAAAAAAGAATTATGAAAAGTGCAACTGGGAGAATATGAAGTAAATTCAGATCAGTTCCGTCTTTGTCTCACCCGGAATGGTTCTCAAGTGTCAAATTCAGGTTTTAATGAAACTTGTGAAAATGTAGAGCTAAGCTTGCTAAGGTATGTACACTACCGTCCATATTAGTTCGGACACGCAAATAAATTTAAAAAAAAACGAGAAAATATTCAAACTCATTTTTCCAAAACTTAAAATGTTTATTGCATTTTATTAATAGAGATTAAAATTAAAGTATAAAAGTAAGAAAAAGCAATTCTAACAAAAAAATAAACAAAAACTTCTTAAACATTCTGTTCAGCAAAGAAACTCCCTTTTGCGCGAAGAACAACTTTCACAATCCGAGGCATCTTAAGCGTATTAGTCCATTCCTCTTGTAAAATGTTCCACTGGTGACCTACGAAGGTAGGGCATACTTTTCGGATCCTCCTGTCCAGTTCATCCCATAACAGCTCGATGGGGTTTGGATCGGGGCTTTGCGTCGGCCATGTCATTATTTGTAAAGTGCCATTATCTTTTTCTTCATTTAGGAAATTTTTACATATCACTGCTGAGTGTTTGGGGTAGTTGTCCTGCATGAATACAAAATTTTCGCCGATTAAACGTTGCCCCGATGGTATTGCATTTTCTTGCTGTATTTCTAAATAACCTTCTTTTCGCAAAATACCTTCGACTCGCTTCAAGTCTCCTGTACCGGCGTAGGGAAAACAACCCCAAACAAGCACAGAATTTCTTCCTTGCTTGACAGTTGGCACTACACAATCCTGCAACATTCTTTCGCCTTTCGCTCTTCTTACAAAAGCGCGCCTTGATTGTCCGAACACCTCAAAGTTTGACTCATCAGTCCATAGCACCCTCTTCCAATGGGCTAATATTTACAGTAGTGTATGTACCTAGCAATTTTTTTTATCAATTTCACTTTGAAAATTGGCGAATTTTTGGTTTTCTCAATATAGCTGCAAAACGAAAAAATGCCGAAGGGAAGGATAAATACAAAATACCGTATTTAGTCTTTGATAACATATATACATTGTATTTGACATTACAAATTTTAATAATGCTATCATGAATGAAATTTTTTAATAAGTAGTTATAGCATTGAACCTATTAATTTTAAATATTAAATACAATCGTAAACTTTTTATCAGCTTCATCGCCTGTACACATCGCATGTAAATAATTTGTGTTAGGGCACCTTACCCCTAAAGTCAACTGTTTTCGAGATATTTACGAACATGTTCAAATTTTAGCATTTACACCGGTCCTGTTGAAATTAAATATTTGATTATGTAATGCAGATTAAAGTATTTACTTTTGTGGAACGAAATAGAAGGTCAAGCATTCCACACCTTATCGTTATCGTTACTAAATTTTATACAGGCAGCTCATAAATTGTTTCCAAAGATAAACACTTTCAAACTAAAAAACTCCTTTTTTCAAATGGACTACGATATCTTTAACTCAATGATGGGCAAGGTAGGGAAAATGGCCAAATTTTTGCTACGACTAGGTACTCTCGCGGGGCGATACCCAACTCGGCACAAAATAATCCGATAATCTCTAATTGCAAACCGTAAGGAGCAACTCACTAGACACTCTGTAATCGTTAGAGTAGCGACGTTGCGTGCAGTTTGTCATTGGCGTTACACTCGGTGGCAAACTAAGTCACGCATGTGTGTAACTCTCCACGTAGGTGATAGGCAGAGAGCGACGGCAGTACTAGTCAGTACGTAGTTAGTACAACGAAGAATTTAGAAAAATATATCATAGTTTACAATCGTATCGAAAACGTACTTGACGATTAACAAAATAAAACTTTCAATTTATCTACGCTACTGCATATACCCGATCGACGCTTGGCTGACTAACAATCGCTAGCAAACTGCACCGAACGTCTTCACTAGTAATCGTGGGAACGTCCAAAGAGTTGGATCTGCTTTGCTCTGTGCCGAGCTGGGCTATACTTAATCCGTATACCTGTATTCTGTGCCGAGTTGGGTATCGCCCCTCTCGCGTTTGTTCATCTCAGGGGTTCGTGTTGCTTACCGGTTTCCACAAGAGTCGACGAAACATGATTTTGTCTAATCGCTTTGAAAATTTAATCATTTCCTTTATTTTTTCCCAACTACACTATTGGATGAGAAAGGAGATTCATGTCAGGTTTTGATATACCTATCTTTAATGGTTTTTAATATATTAATAATTCTTTTTTTAAACTGCATATAAGTTGAGAACTGTTTATGAACAGCCTGTAGAAATTTAGTAACGATAACAATAAAATGCATTTCACATACACATACATTTCGTCCCATAAAATTGTCTTAATTTCCGTTACATTCTCAAATATTTAGTTTTAACAAGAGCAGTACAAGTGCTAACATCGTCAATATCCCGAAAACAGTTGATTTTAGGGGCAAGGTGGCTTACAAATTATTTACATGCGATGCGTACTATCGATTAAACTGATAAAAAGTATACCGCTGCGTTTAAAATAAAAAAAATTGATACCTATTTTCGGTTCAACCGGAAGTGTTTCGTAGGCAAAAATATTTTAAATTAATAGGCTGGTGGTACTATAACAACCTATTCCTATTCCAAAATTTCAGAGTTCCGAGAGCTGGTCCCGACAGGACTGGATCCGTTGTGGTACTGCTGAATGGGCGGCATTATTAGCACCTATTATTACCTCTGATGAGCAGGAGCAAATACGATTGTAGAAAACGTACAAAAATAAGAAAAACGGCGTTACCAACATTTCATTTTATGTTCGATTTACAAATTCATGCTGATTACATGGAATTTACCGCCTCACTTACTGGATAAAGAACCATTTCAACATTCCTCTAATAAATACAGTCCCAACTAGAAGCTACCATGTCGGCCAGCGTTACGGAGGTATACGTGAACAAACAGCTGCTAAGAAGGTGCGTGTTTTACAATATTCTTAAATAATATGAATTCTTTATATTACCATTTACGTTGTCATTGTACCGACCTCAGTGCTACAACTTTATTGTCATATGAATATGAGTATGTATGTACATCTATCATGCATCTCCGATCGGCACTCGATGTTAGTATTCCCTTCTATCTGTTTGTGGGTACGCGTATACTATATCCCGGATTAACGCACGGAAATTCCAACTCTAATAATAACATATTAAAATTTTTAACTAACGAGTTTCATGAAATACGCTACTTAGCCAGATACTTTCGAGCCTGTTTGAAGTAAAAGCCGTTTGCGGTTTAAAACCATATATGGGGTTTTCCGATGTTTATTGGTTTTCCCTACAATAAATGACGTTACATTCTTAGTTATATCTGATAAATTAACAAGTTTTATCTTTCAGCTATATGTTACAGGTAATAATGTCTCTATCATACATAATACTATATCGCTTGAGCATATTTCTTTAGGTTATGACCGTAATTACTTTATAATTTAGCTACACAATAGGATTGGACCACTAGAAAAACTCGAGGGACTAGCAAACATCTGTTGCATAAGCCAAATATTTTCAATGTATACAGATTCAAAAGAAATATTCTCTTTTTATGAAAAAGCATTTAATTTTGATCATTAAGGTGGTTGTATACGAATGTTGTATAAAATTGTTTACAAGTACAGAGTCCGGCAATCAGTGCCGGTGATTTATATTTAATTAATAAATAACTATGAGCGTTACGCAATAAGAACTCTTGAAATCTTTTTTTTTTATAACAATTTTTCAAATAAGAACCGTTACAATAAACATTTCTGACACCTTGCAATGATGTTCGTTGCTCTACGCAATAAATCAGATCCAATAGTGTCCATTTCAATTTTTCTATATACGTGGTACACGTGGATGAGGTAAATCTTTTCTTTTAAAAATTCCCACGGTAAAAAATCTGTAGCACTCATGTCAGGAGGTGTGGGCAGCTAAGGAATATCACCGAACCTGGAAATTAATGGGAAACATGCCTCTCAATACATTCATTGTTTGGCGAACCGTGTGTGCTGTTGCTCCGTGTTGTTGAAATTGTGGGCCATTTATCCCAAGTATAAGAAACTCCATAATAACAAATTCTGGCAATATAGTCACGTATCGGTCTTAACTAATTCTGATTGTTTAGTGTTTTCCCTCAAAGAAGTAAAGTCCAATTATTCCCAATGCAGACACTCCACACCAAATTGCTATGTAATGACTTCTCGTGCAATTGCATAGGATTTTCGGTAGCCTAGTATCTGCTTATTGACGTAGCCTTCTAAATGAAAATAACCCTCATTGACTCAGAATGCTTGCGTTATCATTGAACATTTCTAGAAACCGTTGGCAAAACTTCCTTCAGTTTTGGTGTTTACTCTTCGAAAACTCGTGTTCGAAGTTTGTAGAGCAAATACAAAGCTTAGAATCGCAGCATGTGAGATCTTGTTCAATTACATGTCGTACTCTTTCAAAGCACAACAAACTACTTTGTCATATGGTCATTTTTAGAAAAGATCTCGAAAAGTATCCGTATAAAACTACAAAAACTCAAGTCCATCCATTGAATTGAATATCCTTCACAAATCTTTCTTCTCAGATGAAGGTTGGTTTAACCTTAATGGTTTTATTAACAAACAAACCATGCGTAAATGGTCAAGTGAAAACCATTGGAATCTAAAATAGTTGGTGGTTGGATAGCAGCTTGCCGAAGAATAGTTGTTGGTTCATTATTTTTCGTTGAAACGATACATTTATCGAAGCTATCAAAATAACTTATTGCATTTTCGAAACCAGTTGTATGATGAAGACGAACTAAGAGATGGATATTTCTAATAAGACAAAGCCCCAGCTCATACAACACTAAAAATAATGAACTCCTTACATAAATAACTGAGAAGCAGTTATTCTACATTCTCCTCCTAATCTATTTTAGGTTATTTTATTTTTCCACGCAGATTTTAGAAAGACATAAACTTACCGAACCAATCCAAAATATTTGTGACACAATAACGCCATAACACCTCGTCAACAGCAGCATTTGATAACATCAAACGACAAGTTAGGTTTTGTATTGAAACCGGAGAATATCATATTGAGTATTTACTATAATTATTTACTAAATCCTGATCCTGACTTTTACCACCAATTTTTTTTTATTATACCAGTTTTATTGTTATTGATTTAGATTGCTACAAATATAATTAATTCGAAAAAGGCAGCATTTAAAGTTCTTCCAGTATATTCTATGCACTTGTTTGATGATGATAGAATTCTTCAAAAAAATTCTGCAACCATAAAAAGTTGTTATACCAGGAACAACAAATGAATGGGAAGGTATCCCATTGAAAACAGCGATTAAGATATGAGAAGTCTTGGTTTCAAAGAACAAAATTAATAGGATGTTCAAAATAGCAAAATTGATGAATAATACCCGCTGTTTCCCCAAATGCTTCAACATGTTCTTCAAAAGGAACCTTAGTTTTACACATATTCTGCACAATGACATGCCCATCTATTAGTATAGGACACTTTAGTTCGGCGATCGATAAATAAATGTTAACGAAGCAGTAGTAACCTTAAGTAATGTATTGCATTAAAGCATGCATTCATATTTATAACGTTTATTCACGCAATATAAAAATCGCGGTCAAGTCCAAAAAAACCGAAGATGTGGTAATATTTCTTTCGGATTTCTTTCTTATATATTAACTAGCGAGGCAGAATTGAAAGGCAAATAACCTTTACTCCAAAAATTTCCTCGTATTGCTAGAAAAAAATACCCTTATCTTATCTATTTCCCTGATATCTGTCTTCATTCTGCAGTTATACTGGGGAAACTTTGGAAAGGGTGTTTCTCCCCTAGAAAGTGAACTTCGGCAGACAAAAAGAATTGCTATGTGCTTACTGTAGCACAGTGTCCATTTCCAGTAGGTTTCATTAAAATCAGAATTTGACACCCAACCATTTTCTTCCAATGAAATTGTTCTACTTTGCAAAATATTGACTTCTAATTTTATCAAACCTACCCTGCACCGCAAAACTCCCCAAACTGACAAGGAAAACTGCCCAACGCGCAAAACCTGAATTTATTGTTTTGTTAAGACCGTGTAAGTCTGCTGAAAAACGGCTTTGGAGGATGCACTCGTTTTTTGAAAATCGGGGGTGTCTCCGTTTCTCCCTAATTATTTTCTATTCCTAAATTATCGATACATATAGGCGTTTAGCATTTCTAAAGAACTATCGAAATACGTGAGAGATGAGAGTCACGCCCATCAAGTCAAGTGCAAGATGCATTTCGATAACGCTTTAAAAATGCTAAATGTATGTATCGATAATTTTTATGAACATCAAATAGGAAATAATTAACGATAAACGGAGAAATCTCCGATTTTCAAAAACCGATTTGACCCCCAAAACCGTTTACCAGAAAACCGACATTTTATATAGTTCACAAACCATCCAAGTTTCATTCAATTCGGAATTTGCGGGTTGAGTACCTTTCCTTATGAGACCACCTTAACCTTCATCCAAAAATATTTGCTATTTATTTGATTAGACCATGCAGGCTGTTACACTCAATTTTAAAATAAACATTGTGAAACGCCATTGTTTATGATATGAATCAAATTATTGGCGCGATTCAAATCAAATTTTCAATTTAACATTGTCAAACGGTTATAAATACACATTTAGTATGAAATCTATTATCATCCTTCCCATATACATGTAAACGAAAACAACAGGATATTTCTGCAATAAATGGAACAAGTCACAAAGGAAGTCAATACATGTCATTCTCAGAAATTTCGGTATTTACAGAACTCAATGTATAGTTTCTTCGATAATAACAACGGACGAAATAAATTCAACAGAAAGTTAATATATTTCAGCTCGTTTCTTTTTTGTAGCGTTACTATATTTCAAATTAATAATTATCTCTTAACCCACATAACAGACTACCCGTTAGGGTTTCGTGAAACTTAATTAAGAGCGTTGATAAAGCTAGAGATAAAATTGCATGTAGCAGATACAAGTACAGTTAACGCTTCCTGTCTAACACTCTTAAGAAGGAAATGACATCAGCGTTGACTTTTTCATATGCGCAGATATACTCATTAATATGTGTTTACTTTTAATGTTGCTACCTATATCTTCGACGTACGTATATATAGAAGAGGTGCTATTTCTACTTACAACGTTGAATCTCTATTAATATTAATTAGTTCCTCTTTGTAATGATCTGGAGACGTTGTTTTCTGCTATATGCGTAAAAAGTAAATAATGTTGAAGCAGTACCGTTATCCGGAAGGTAACTACCTACTTGTGTAATGAAATTTTTATAAGACAGGATTAATTTTAATGAACGGATGCAAAATGATTTAAATATAAATACGCACACACGTGTGTACAGTAAACTTCAAGCATCACACAGTTATAAGGTACCTGTTCTGAAAGAACTTTATTATTTATGTTTGTTTGTGCGCACGTGTAATTGTAAGAATTATCGTTAGGATCACAACATCATAAAAATGCAAACATTTAACAGTATGTTGGAATCGAAGGAAGTTGTCCCAGATATCCTATAGGATGCTTCCTTCAATGCATCCCAACTCTGTAAACATAGGAGCTAGGTTTTTTGCATCAGAATATATTGGTGATGAATTGCTTAAAAAAAAAAAGTGGACTTGCTTTGCTTGGAGTGCTATTGCATAAAGAAATCTCACTGAGACCAAGGGATTCCAGATATCCTAATCCTAACGCAGAAAGCTAAAATTGAAGAGCAAAAAGTACAATGCTAGAAGATTTCCAGATGGTTTTATTCAACCATCAACAGGTTAAAAGTTAGCCATGGTTAGCATCTTGCTTATTTGCATAAATTAGAAATGGTGGACTTTCCAGAATGGTAGTGTGGTCTAAATCATCTGATCCTAGAATATGAAACCTGCAGTTAGCAAAGCGATAATTTTTTTATTGCAGGAATTTAGATAATTGTACATTAAGCAACTTACAAACTTTAAAAACAACAAACATCAAAGTGTATGAATTGCTTGTAAGATATAGTTTCATGTAAAAAACTTGCCAAGTATTTCCCTTCCGAGTAAACAATTATTTCTCTTGAAAACTTGTAAATCTGTCTTTCGAACTAATTCTGTCTATAGTTTTTGCATGTGGAAGTAACTTATTTTACGAGATTCTCATATGGTTACATCGTGTTGTTGGCGTTCTGCGTCTGTGAATCTCTACAATTTCAATCAATTTCTGATAACTATTCTCATTTAAAATTTACAAATACACAATGTATAGGTATCTATAAATTTTCGTGAAACTGTAAATGCTTTCGACTTCTTTAGTAGATAAGTCTTCGAATAGGCCCGGGCACAATCTCCTTTTGTTTCAGATTAACATAGCCGCAGCTGAAATGCTCTACATCAAGATTCTTGTGCGATACTGAATTATTTACGGCTGTACCGGAAACGAATATTAACTTGCTTAATTTAAGCAGCCTATATATTTTTCATTTTGTGTTAAGATTTCCCTATACCCGACCATTTTTGAGAAAAGCGGATTTTAATGAATTTTTACGTCAAAGTCAATAACTGAGAAAGAATTGAAATCCTTAGGTTATACAGTAAGTAGGTTGTAATACTGCACATTTTTTTTTTAATTGCAAAATTAACATTACAGAACCATACAAAAAGTTATTGATTTATATTACGCATAAAAGGCACTAACTCACATACTAAATGAAGCATCCTCTGTGTGTTATTAGCGCATCTATAAGAGCTAAGACTCTCTAACTAATAGTTTATGAGTTATTGAATTTTTTCGGATAATTCAGATAATTCTAAATACAATTATTAAACATAATAAGTAAAAGAACTAAAAATATTTGAAATAAAGAAATAAAAAATAAAATCTTATAAAAAATGATGATACACATTTATCACAGTTTAACATGAGGCCAATATATTAAATATAATACAGATAGTTCTACAACACTGCAAAATGAGGAGGTGAAAAACGCTTAGTTCCAGGAAGATGGCATACTAGCCGATGACACCTCTAATTGGTGACATTTTAGAACTTGCGTTCCAAGACCGCTGGTGTGTGGCCCCTTCCATTGGACCACACAATCCCGGTGCTTGACGACTTTAGATTATCTCTTCTGAAAATTCGTAAAGAAGAAGGTACAGTTGCATGTTTATCTTTTGTCTCCGCCTTGCAGCGACTAATTCTCGATACTATCTTCCGCGTTGAAAGGCCAAGTACTTAGATTTAGCAAATGAATGCACAGAACCGGGTTTATTGGGAATATCCTTCACAAACTAAAATGGGAGTAATAAAATCTACCTGCGAATCCTACAATAATCCAAGCGCACGGCTAGGAGTGGTAGAAAGTATAGAAACATCGTCTCCAGGGGAGACAAAACATAAAAATGTCACTGTACATACGTACTAAGGGCAACATGATTGGAGACGTATTCAAAGCCTTTAAATCAATAGAACCCTTGCAAATCAGCCGGCCGACAAACCATAGCTTTCAAAAAAGGTTTAAGGGTTTGGAAGCAGACGGTGGAAGTTTCGAATACATTTAATGAAATGTTGTTTATTTTTGGTTTGTTTACTTATTCTGTTCTTATTTAATGTATATTTCTTTTGATCGCGTATGCATTAATAATATACAGGGTGTCTCATCTAAAATCAGTGAGATATTGCATTTTATTGGTTAATATAAGTCAATAAAATTTTGTATCCTGCATTATTGACTTTATAGTTTTTTAACTTTGTACAGTAGTACAATGTACCAATTGTAGAACTAGAACCTGGTAATTTAAACACTTTCTCAGTTATTGGCTCTTCATTTCGCTGCCAATAAAATATTAAGACTTATTGAAATCAATTTCTCTCAGAAACGGTCAAAAGATAGGTAAGTAGAAAGGAGGATCGGTACCTATCAAAAACCTACGAAGACAAATTTTCAGCATTCAGCTCGTAATAATTCCCAATTCGGTTAACCGACGATTTAAACGCCACACCCTGTATATGTACCAACTATCCACCTGTTAAATGAGAACCTGTTCATTTATTATCTAACGTGCGTTTTTCTCTGACGCATCCTTCTCACAGAAAGCATATACGTCTAAAGACGGCTGAACTTAAAAATATATTCGCAACGAGAGAATGTTGAAAAAAAGACTTTAACCCACACACACGCGAGCCTTGAGAGTCTCGATAACTACGTCGAATAAAAGCAGTCAGTTTGATATTCGCTCCGAACAGCTGGTGCCGGTGTGTCAATGGTCGGTATGAGTGACTGTAGGCATGTCACTACATTGTAGAGCTGTTCAGACGCGAACGCAAGATACAGGATCTCATGGAAATAAAACTGGTCACGTGAACACCGCACATGCAGTGCCTCATTCTTTTTCTGATAAAGATGATAAAGGGAAATATTTTTAGCGCTCTTTTTGCTTGAGCCCACTAAGAACGGATATTGTGAAAAAGAATCTGTATTTGATGTCATAGCATTAGTCGGTAGCTGTGTAATCCCAGGAATGTAGAACTGGAAAACATGTAGGTAGTTGAAAAACGTACCTATATCTATGCCTTAGTGTTTTGAGCTATAACTGTATGCATAAAAAGTAATACATGGCAGTGTTAAAACTGAACGTACGCTCAATTAATGTTCTTTTCCATTATTAAAATAGCTTAATCTCGTTATTTAAATTCTGTAATTTTAATGATTTATATCATTAAATTTATTTTAAAAAAGATTCCGGTAAAATTAAATTACAGGTAGTTGCACATTGTCTACTCATGAATGTATGGATAGGTATTCCTATCAATAAGTGCAAACAAACCGAAAGCTTCAACTTACTTTGGCAGATCAAAACGTTTCAATTAAAAAATCAAGTCGTTGTAATGCCCTTTTTTCATTCTGCTTAGCGTGAGGACACTCAATATGGCCTGCTTCTAAATGGGAATGTGAAGCGGCGTTAGTCCCAGCAGGACTTCCGGGACTGCTGTGAGACACGTACGCATCACACCTGTGATGTTGAGACAAGCCAGCCTCTGAATTTGTTGAAGCTGCTGTTGCACAGTCTTCTGAGTTGTTTTTGGCCACCAAACCAAAGAGGCGGAGGTGACCATGGGTCTAATTATTGCCGTGTATGACCAGTAAATCATTTGAGGCTTAAGATCCCAATTCTTACCTAGTAGCCTGCGGCACACTAATGATCCCGCAATGGCTTTTTTCTGTAAGTTGGATATGTGGGAGTTCCATGACTGTCGAACGTGACTCCCAAGTATTTAACTTCGTCACTGAAGTTAATCATTTTCCCTTCAATGGAGGGTGAAAGGAACGATTTTAATCCTTTCCGAATTTATTCGCAGGCTATGATTCTGTCACCACTCATATGTATGGTTCAAAGCTCTTTGCGTAGGTTGTTATATTATCATATCTTCCACGGATCATGATTACCAGGTTATCAGCGTACCCTTGCGCCTCATATCCGCTGGAAGTCAAGTTCTATAAGAGATCATCTACAACCAGGCACCAGATTAGAGGTAACAGAACCCCTTCTTGAGCGCAACCTCTGTCGGCTCTAACTGTTGTCGTTTCCGATCCCAGCGTCGCGCTTATTCGTCGACTTTGGAGCATGGTTTTAATCCATTTGGTAGACGACGGGTGAAAACCTTTGGAAGAGGTCGCCCTCTAAATGATCTCGAAAGAGGTGTTATCAAATGCACCCTCTATATCTAAGAAAGCACAAAGAGCTAGACATTGAAGAGAAACAAGAAACTGGTCCGAAATCGTAAAAGTAAAGGGACGGTTCGCAAGCAACAATCTACATTTAAATCAAAAACACAACAATTGATACTTGCAACTAGCCATCTTCCCAAAAGATAAACAATATATGGTGCACTTCTCAGGTCCTCGTATATCTAGGGTTTTGACTACAGATTTCATGTAGAAGAAACGAACAAAGGACTAACATCTGCTATATATGCACTAAGAAGAATGAAGGAGATCTCAACAAATGAAGCAGCAAAGCTCACTATTTCACTCACGGTCGACTCTTCTGTGGGGGCACAAAACCTGAGGCGAGAGCAGTATTCTCAAAACAGAACACGCAGTGAGAGTCCTATGCAATGTGCTCGTAGAAAACTATTTTTACAACAATAAATACTCACCATCAACATATATTTTGGTGCTCGTGGAATACGTGCACAACTCACCATAGCTATGGCACACGTCATAAAACTGACGTAATACCCTATCAAAGCTCGAAATTCGGGAAATTATTACGCGTAACCACCTCCCGAACAATTTCAAAATACTGTCAAACGACCAATCTAAACGAAGAGTAAAAAGAATACTGCTTGAACATACATTTTACAACCTTGACGAATTATTTTAATATAGGACTTTAAAGTTTACGTGCTCGTCCCATTTTACATATTTTATTGTATTGTTTGTTTCTTTTTATATATGCACTTTCACGTATATGTACACTTTATGTTTCTCTATTCACGAGTTGTCTACATTTTTGTCAAATATTGAATGTCAACGCCCAGAATAAACGGTACACTTTGCCGAGTATTATCCTGCCATGATTAACCAATAGAGCCATTTTCAAAGATGTTTCGCCAAAAACATACGATTAGAAAAATTGACTCTAGCATTTGCTATGCGTCGCAGGATGATCTCCAACGGGAACCTGCTTTTTTTTAATAATCCCTGCATTTTGTTTTTTATAATGCCCCAAGACGAAAGGCTCCCATGAAATTTAAGTATTCAAGCCTTCCGTCTCTGCGGATTATTTAAAAAAAATTTGAATATTTGTAACGCACTGTTCCGTGTAATGTGTTGTTCTAAAATATCAAAATATACTTGCTTACTTACTTAATCATTCCTCATGTACTTCCTCACTGTAGAGGTGATGGAGTTGAAAATTCGTCACACCAAATCGCAAATTTCCGCTGGTTCCAAGTTTCCGAAATGTTACTTATTTCACTGTTCCATGACCTGCCCGGTCTACCTTTTCTTCGTTGTGCTCGAACCACTCTAATTGCCTCTTTTTAATTTTGTTTAATACGGATTCTGCATTGCATCGCTCTTGCGACGTATTGTTCCCAATCCGGTCTTTTCTTGTTTTCCTGCAATCCTACTATAACTCTGAGAACATACACAAGCTTGAATTTTACTTTTGTCTATATCATTTAGAGTGCTTGTTTCGCACTCGTAGATTAATATCGGCACATGTACACTGTTAAATAATCTTAACTTTGTATCCCTATTGATTTCCTTTTTCCTAATGAAAGTTCCTTTAAAAGCAAAGTACACTTTGGTGGCACTTGAAATTCTACTGAGGATTTCTGCTCGCATGTTTCCTCTTGCGTTTAAGATCTTATTATATTCGTTCTTTCATTTCAAATAGGTCACGCTGTGTATAAATAGTTTCATATATTCTTTGAAATTATCGAAGAATTTTGAAATAAGTCCTATTGTCAAAACTTGTTTATTCCTTTTAACTTTATTTTCTAATTCCAACCCCAGGGCGGGCAGAGCTGACAAACGTAACGAGCTAGGACGGGTCGTGCTAACAAACGAGTCAGATCGGGCCGGACTGGGCCGACATGATTCTCAAAATGCGCTCCCCAGATGCTTAAATCCTGGTTAGTGCTTACAGCGTTTCTTTACTATGTGAAAAGAAATTCGTGTGTTCCTAAAAAAACTAAATAAAATCTGATACGGCTGAACTAGAAAACAAAACACAAGGTCCTTCTGTGTCCTTCTTCGGTGATTTTGGTTTTTTAACCGACCTGGCGTAACACTTGAACTACAACAACGTAACATAGACAACTCGTATGGAAGTGTGGATAGGCTTAAAAGTAGAATGAAATTGTTCAAAATGTCACCAGAAAAGAAAGATTATTCCTTTCTGCCATGTTCCAAAGAACATTAAATTGAGATAGGAAATTTCGAGGAATCCAACCTTTCCAACCACAATAATTACATTGACGAAGTAATGTTTATCACTTTTTATTCATTTATTAACGATTGCTGTTGAAAGACTAACTATCAGTTGAGACTATGTGACTTACAATCGGATCAATTTTGTAAGTAGCAGAACTGAATCAGGATTAGATTTGTCTAGGGTCTTCTGTGATCACTCTCCCAAACTAATCAATTTTAGCTTAAAAATGGATCTGATGATGTGCAGTACTTAGCTGTATAAAAGTAGTTATTCTACAATGAATTTTATTTGGCAACAAGTAACATCGACAGATTTATAAGAGAGAAATGAGTGAAAAAGCAATCTTTTATTGCTTTTTCACTCATTTATTATTATGGATAATATCCCCAGTAATTGCGGACTGATAATATTTAGTTTTTACGGCCATATGTAGTGTCATTTCGACAGCCTTGATCTATGTTAATAAAATATGCTCTATGCGGGTCACTCTGCATCAGGGAGGCAGTCGATGCTGCCATACCAACCGTAGCAATTTGGTGATCTTCATGCACCTGGTTGTTCCTAACAAACCATGGTGGCGAAGCTACACAGACTAGGAATGAAAATGCCATATCCCTATCGTTATTCACAATATCGAGTCCATCTGACAAGTTATTTCAAAATACTGGGTTCAATCATGAAAGAATTAGGTATTTCTATAAAACCAAGAAAATTAAATCTAAGGCTATCAATCTTAAAGCCTGTTGTTGAACTTGAAATATACGTTCATGTTAAAAATCGATATTCTTCTATCGATGTAGCATCTAAAAAGCGAAAACACGTAAAAAGGAAATTCAAGTTCTAACACCGCGGAAACCGGACCACCTTTGAACAAAATCAATATAGCCTATGAAATTATTGCCATCTAGACATCTATTTT
The DNA here is from genome assembly GCA_902654985.2 of Oryctes borbonicus. Classification (NCBI taxonomy): domain Eukaryota; kingdom Metazoa; phylum Arthropoda; class Insecta; order Coleoptera; family Scarabaeidae; genus Oryctes; species Oryctes borbonicus. Next base: position 3,894,214 of record LR736867.1, on the reverse strand, counting down.
TTATTTGAATGCAGAGACACCCTTACTCCCTAAATTTAGAATAAGGGTAAATACTACATGAGCATTCATAAAACAATTGTTTCTGCAAAACCGTGTTATATCATTGTGCTTTTTCAAGATGTATGCAACACAAACGTAATTTCGTTGGCAACACAATGGACTATTGTACTAGCCAAAACAAAAACGGCGAAAAGCAGAATACGAAAAAAAATCAATGAATGTTAATTTTGCTCAAATTCCCGCGACAAATTTAAAATTCCATCGGCATGTTGACTCAGCGCGGAATAACTATTTGCCTTCAAATTGTTTCCGTGTGAATCGGGCGTAAAACAAACTTCTTTCCGTGCGTTCCGCCCACCCCCATCCCCATTTCGTTCTGTTTATCTTTTGTTTCAATCTACTCTACTTGCAGTTCTTAATAAAATATCAACTGTTGGGGCTACGTATCAGTAAATGCAAATTTAATAATTTGAAATTGCGTATCGACTTCGTTATCTCGTTTTGTGAAAGAGAAAAAAAATCATAATTTTAATAATTAAAAATGAAAATAAGTTATGACACATTTTTCAATTATTTTGTGATAAAAATTTTCTTGCTTTCAAGATTCGCAAATCGTGGTGCCTGATTATAGGCGTCCGTCTGGGAAATGCGTAAATTTGTTTAAATAAGAATTTATAATTTATTTATAACTAATAAATTCCGGGTTGCAAGCTAATAACTTTATTCGCGGTGGCAATCCGGAATTTGTTCAGAATATCTCTAAAATAATAATTAGTACCTCCGCATGTGCATCTAGGAACTAGTCCTACCGCGGACGACAAACAGACTCTGACTCTAACAAGCTGGTTGTAGACTGTTACAGAATACGAGAGACACGTTTAGTCATGTATATGATTTATGATAATTTATTTACATAACTATTTCGAAAAGTTAGTAACCAATTAAATTATTTTCTTGAGATTGTGCGTGATGAAGGTACATTTTTAGTAACAATAATAATAAGAACAGGAAAAATCAGAAGGGAAATACTGGCCCGTAGTCGTTGAGAAGAAACTATTAATTGAAAATCATAGTATGCAGGCTGTTTTTGGATGGTTAAATAAAAATCTCAGTTTCGTTAAAAACTCAATATTTCGTCCGTCATTCAGAACTTCCAGGTGCTATTGGCAGGAGTGATCCAATACCTTGACCACCTCAATCGCTAGATCTGATACCTTGTGATGTTTTCGTATGGGACGTTTTGAATAGCGTTAGTTTATCAAGGATCTGTGGCCGATGTTAATGAACTAGAAAAAAAAGTTTACATATTGAGCATTTAAATTTTCTCGAGAAAGATGGAGTCCAATTAGTCTATCATTAAAAATATCACACCAAACATTGGTTTTAAAGGAATATTAATCTCTGCATTCAACTATAAATTTACGGTTTTCATCAGCCCACCATCTACAGTTCTGAAACGACACTGTACCATTAGAAGGAATCATCTCTAAACATTATCTGTTTAATAAAACAACGGTTGCCACCTTGAAGCTATGTGAAAAAATAAAACCTGGCATCAAAATCTTGAACTTTCAGCATGTTGAGTTTAAATTGAAAATATTTGTTTTTCTTGAAAGTTTTTCACACCATTGTCTTCTTTGCCCCTGTTCTGGCAAGAATAGCAGCGATTGAAGTTATTTTATGTTCCATCCCATCCCGTAAAGCATTCTCCTCATACTCATGAACTTGCCAGTTGATGTGTAGTTTTTTAAATTAATTTTTAACTGAACTTGTTCATTTAAATTTTTCAACAATACGGCCAACGGTGCAGTGAGAAACAAGTTTATTTGGATGCCTTTCAATCAAAATATTTGCCGTAAACCTCTTGGTCCTATTTTCACCGTAAATTAAAATAATTTCTATTTTTTCTTCTGTGGTGAATATTTTAAAATTTTAGATAGTTGAGTCAGAAACGAACATCTGATAAAATATGTTAAAATTTCTGAGATGTTAAGGAAAGTTTTATCGGAGAAAGATATCTTGAAGCAAAATTTCTTTTGACCATAAAAAATCTAACTTCTCAACTCAGTATGACTCCACTAATAACAGTTACAAAAATACGAATATAGTCCAAGAGCGTTTCCCAGCAAAATGATTTAATTTGGGAAATAAACCTTCTTACTAAATAATTCTCCTTTTAAGTCAAACCTTCGATTTCCCATGTAGTGTGTACTCTTCCGCGGACACTGTACATTAATAGTGTTGATAAATATATTTCTGGATTTGCCTTTAATTTTTTTTTTTTTTTTTGTTATTACAGCATCTCTATTATTTTCAATGGATATAGTTCTTGAAAATATATTTAGTAAATGAATTTGTAAATTCTGTAACAATTAATTACCGCTTAAAAATTGCTAGTTATTTCTGGAACATCCTGTATTCGTTTATGAGAACATTGCTGTAATATTTTAGTTTTTTTTTGAGTGTATCTAATGCTCCCAAGGATTCGTGCGGCATTTCTTATATAATACTCTATTCCTCTATTCTGTTAATACGTTTAAGCGACAATAATGATAATGAGTAAAATATAAAACCATTTTGTGGGAGAGGTCACATTTTAGCAACCTTAAAAGGCGTTCAACACATCCTGTTTACTGTACGACGATGAAAATAGCGAATTGATAGACTTTGAGACGATATAATGACCAGAACGTACTTTGAATGCTATGGTTTATCGATCACCATGCTCAGCTTGCTGTTAGTAAGAAGTATGTGTCGTAAATAAAATAAGTACACTTATTCATACGCGATCACAAACAGTTATCCTAGCATACCTTTGTTAGTGACGTCAGTTTTTAATCGATTTAATGAAAAACACTCGCCTTCTTCTTGTTAATATCGATTTTTCTTGTGTTCAATATGCAGCTGAATCCGGTTTTAGTGTTTTGCAAATCGTACAACATAAAATTCGCTCACCAGCAACCGTTATGTCAATAACAAGATTTCACATTGCAAAACCGGACAATGCATACGTAATACGTGAAAACATATAAGGTAACGTTCAGGCGTTCATTTGCATTTACGAAGCGCCTACAAATTCATTTGAATTCTATAAATTTAAGAATAAGTACTGTCTTTATGAAAATGTGTGCACTTCAAATGAAATACAGTACGAAGAAGCTGGTCCTGAGGAATTATCTTCATATAAAATCGGATAGAATTTACATTAAAAGAACCACTGCTTGTTAATAGAGGTGCGAATGAGCGAACCCGGATCAGGCTGGTGTATTTCAGATAGGGACCGAAGCGAGTTTTTTTGAAGTGAGACGGGCGGCCCGTTCGCTCCTAATTTTGAACATTCTTATTTGAAATGTGAAAACTTTTGCCTCTAGAAGACGTAGTAACTATAAATACCTTAGTATTTACATATCTTAAAATTTAATAATGTGTAAGTTGATATCGAAAAATATTTAAGAAAGTAAGAAATGCTCTCTTAGAGGGTTTCATATTTCACTCAGTTTTATTTTGTTGTTTACTCTCAGATTTGACATAATATGCATTTCTTACTAGCTAAATTTCAGTTGAAACAAAAAGTATAAATAATTGACAATTTGAGAGAGGGTTCTAAATAAGAGATACTTATCTTTTTTTTTACTATCTTGATTAACACGAAAAATTAAGTTTATTTATTTTATTAAATAGAACCTAGCAATATTTAAAGAATGAACTTTTAAAACTTGTATTGAAGCTTTACAATAATGAGTTTGCTACCTATCCTCTTTTGAAGAAAGAAGGCAAATGAATGGTTCTTTATAAGTACCGCATTCTTGATGTGCCCAGCGACTGATTTCTTTACACTGAGCCCCCACTTCCCCATATGTGTCTTCAGAATAAAGTCCAGTGCAAAACAAGCACTCATCATCAAAATCTGAATCACTGGAATCGCTCACCTTGATTTCATCAGATTCTTCAGTACATGTAGTTTTTTTGGATCATAACTTTTTTTGAAGTTGAAATCCTGCTTTTCTCCCCGTTTTCTTCTTTTTTTCTTTTTTCTTTTACTCCTTAAGTGAATGTTCTTATTTATTTTCTTCACAATACTTCCTTATTGTTTGTTGTTTTTAACAGTTTAAAATGAATGTAACACTTTTTTCGTTGATTAAAATTAAATTTCCGAATAGTTTATTCGAAAAATAAACGTGATACGATTAATAGTTGGCCTAACAACGATCATTTCTGATGCTATGGTTGTAAAATTTAGACAGCTAGACGAAGCGGTATATAAACAGAAATATTTCTGAAAGATACCCTATGACACCTGTTATGTTATTAGAAAATATTAACTTCGTACTAGGCGTAATTTTACAATCCCAAAATGTTAAAACAATTATAGATGAAGAACATCTGTTTATATTCAAAAATGAAGGGGACATAAAATCAAGGTGTTTACATCTAGCCTTAGAAGGGTGGGAATAATGCACGATTTAATTTTTCGCTAGCGTTTGACGTTTTTCATCGTAACTCATCGTAATATCAATCTTCTCTTGATGATTACCGGATATGTATACCTCTAACCTCGGTCATCTCGATGTCGCATCACATGCGATTGAACGTGGTAAAAAGCTAAAAACATGTCAAGTGTTGAAGAAATACTGTAATATAAAAGACTAGAGTAATTGTGATTTATTGTTGTCTTGTGCTTATTTTCTTCTATCACTATTAAGCACGTTATGCCGCTGATGAAGTACCTATCTGGTAATTTTCTAGCAACTCAACAACATTTCCCATTTATCATTTTTAAACAAATAGTTTGTTAATTACAAATTTCATTCATCAATTCTATCACTACTACTTTCATTTTCGTTTGACAGTTGGTAGGAACTGTTTAGAAATACAAAGCATTTGTTAGAAAACCAATATTTCGAGTACGCTAGTATCCGGTTCTAGAATCGGGTACACGGTTAACCCGGAACCGGAAAGCGCACTGGGTACATCCGGATATATGAAAATAACGGTTTTCGACTGCTGTATTAAAAATCTCTACTAAAAATTGGAAGCCTTCCATTCAACAAAATCTTAGTGGGGACGCTTTGCCCAGGAACACCATAACAACAACAACAACAACAACAACAACAACAACAACAACAACAACAACAACAACAACAACAACAACAACAACAACAACATTTTTTATTGTGAATTATTTGAACTATAATGTAATAGTAAGAGCAGATTTTTTAAATTACTGGGATATGTATAGTACTATTTGTATGCAAGTAATTTCAAAACATCAAGAAGACTGCAAACAAGATACATATGATTGTATAAAAATATACATAAACAAATTTTTATTGGGTAACTCAAACTAGTTAGTTACCAGTCACTATATCAATAACCTTTTGCACTCCATTTAAGAACAGTTTTAATAGTTACATTATACTTAAAATCAAGGGCTTCATATTAAATAATTTTATTTACATAAACGTATCTAAAAGACCGTATGTTTACAGTATGAGGCTGTACATACCGTTTATGTTTTGTGTCATACATTGATCGTCGATAGTGAAAAGTTAAGCTTTTCCTGTTGAAAAGGAGACATTCATAAATAAATTGATTAACACATGCTAATATTTTGAGCAATTTGAATAAGCGTTTATGCAAGTCATAACGTTTAGATTTGGTAATTATTCTGACTATATTTTTTTGAAGGATCAAGATCTCTATTAGATGTGCATAACCCCTCCACAGCAAAATTGGATAACCCATGACACTGTGAAACATGCCATGACATGCCATCAGTACCGCATCGAAATTCACCATTTGATTTAAATTTTTTAATACATATGATGTAAATGATGTGCCAATTTGTCAACATGTAAGCGATAGTTTAATGTCTAGTGTAGTACCTAGATTCATTTTGCTTCCAGAGTTCTAAATGATTAATGTAAAAATTAATGTTTAAGTTTTCTCTTTACTTAAACATGGTTCGATATTATTAAAATATTCCTCAGGTTCTAAAGAAGGTGCTACCCAATCACCACGCAAGTTATCAAGATTCATTGCTTATTAAAATTGTAACATCATCTGCATATTTGATGTTCTTACATTGATATATCACCTATATGTACACTGCCGTTCAGAGAAGTTCGGTCGGTTAGTAAAAAACATGAAAAGGTTACAGAAACAAACGAAACTAAAAACAAAATGCAATTTTATTGTATATACAGGTGAAAAAGACAAAAATAAATAAATAAAAAGTTATTCTAGCCTAATATAACATACTGAACATTATTTTTTTTTTTCATCGAAAAAACCTCCTTTGCTGTTAATCACCGCTCGAACTATTCTAGGCATTCTTTCGATAAGTTTTATTAAAACGGATTGTAGAATATTAATCCATTCATGTTGCAGAATATTCCATAAATGTTCTAGTGAAGTTGGGCATATTTTTCGGATCCTCCTGTCCAGTTCATCCCACAACAACTCTATCGGGTTCAAATCTGGGCTTTGTGGGGGCCATGTCATTACTTTCAGGGTGTGCCATTCTTCTTGCTCCTTTAGATAGTTCTTACACACTAACGCAGTGTGTTTTGGGTCGTTGTCATGCATAAATGTAAAGTTACGGCCTATTATACGCAATCTTGATGGCACTGCATGATTTTGGAGTATTGCAAAATAATTTATTACACCCTGCACTCAGCATAAATCTCCCGTCCCAGCAAAGGAGAAACATCCCCACACCAACACAGAACTACGCCCTTGCTTCACTGTTGGCACAATGCAGTCCGGGATCACTTTTCGGTTTTAGATCTTCGGACATAAACTCGACGATTTTTGCCCAAAAAGATCAAACTTTGACTCGTCACTCCAAAGCACGTGTTTCCGAGCATCTAACGACCAATCTAGATGAGAACGGGCCCACTGTAGCCGTTTTGCTCTGTTGCATGAAGGTCCGCTTGTTGAAGTCGACGTTTTACCGTACTCGCCGAAACTTGTTCTTCACTGCCGCGATTGACTGCGGCTACTATTTGTGGTACTGTTAATTTTCTATTGCGTTTGCTTAATAATACAATTCTCAAACCTTCAGCTTTTGTTGTTTTCCTAGATGCTCCAGGACGAACACGATTTTCTATAGTTCCAGTTGTCCGACATCGCTTTATGATGTCATTTACGGTTAAACTTTTCATATTTATTTTTTCAGCAATTTTTCGCCCCGAATATCCTTCTTCAAACAGCGTAATAATGCGTAGACGTTTTTCTACACTGGTAGGCTTGCCACGTGCCATTTTGAAGTAAATTTTCTTTTCGCGCAAAAACGACAGATGCACACCAACACACGTTCAACAGTAAAATGAAGCAAATTTATATCTTTACGCCTGTGATAAATAAACAAGAATGATACTGCGGTATATTTCCTAAATGTATTGTTCGTTAATAATCCCCAAACGACCCGTTTCAAAAGATCGGTACTTCCGAGAAATTCTTGGAATGATAATAAGAGGGACTTTATTGTGGTTGTCGCAATATTTCTACTTTACATAATAATTTATGACTTTAATTCCTTAGAAAAGAGTGTATGCTTAATATTTTTCTAATTTTATCTATTAATAATTATATAGAGTGTGACATAATAGATTTTTATTATATGACCGAACTTCACTGAACGGCAGTGTATATTGACCTATATGATAAATAGTATTGGTCCTAGAACTGAGCCTTGTGGGACTCCATGTAATACGTGCCCCACGGACGAAACATCATGACTAAGTTTCACGCACTAATATCTATTAGTTAACAAGTTCTGCAGGGAAGACAAAGCATGGCCCCTAATGCCGTAATATGATAATTTTGCAAGAAATATGTCGTGGTAGACGCAGTCAGAGGCCTTGATTACCTACGTTTCCATTTTCGAGCTCGTCCATATTAATATATCTGATAATGTCAATCAAGGCACTAACCGGAGATTTACCTTGCCAAAAGTCATATTGGCTTAAGTTTAGGATATTTTTGTTATCCAGGCACTTTATAAGACGATGTTGGAACAAAGATTTTAACAGTTTATAAAATAGCCACTATAGATATTGGGCTATAGTTCTCAGGCAATCAAGAGTCGTCCTTCTTAGATTAGTGTTACTTTACTCATCTTTAGACAATCGCCCTGCCAAAATACAAATATTGGCATAAAATAAGTCTAGTGTTTGTAAAAATTGAAAGAATTTGCATTGCCTAAGTTGTAGTTGTTAATAAGAATACGTTGTTCCATTTCATGTATCGACTTCAGGAAAACGAATGTGGAAACCCTCCTGTGCATAATTTTTCGAGATAAACGATATTACGTCCATTAATTTTGTTTGTTAGTTGGTATGCAATGATTCAGAAAAGAGAGTCTAAATTTTCCGCGGACACTGCACTGAACATTAATAATAGAGCAAGCTTCTGATTTTAAGGACTCCTTATATTTTTGACGAAATTTATATATAAGCCTTTATAGAAATGAAAAAATTAAACGAAGTCATGGATATCTCTTACACAATTAAAGAAATTATTACCAAGTATTTTTCTTTAATTGTATATTATAAGAATCATGAATGTTGGTAAAACTGTGCAACATTAGGAGTTGGTTTTTCATACTTTTAAGTTCGATTGAGTACTTACTTTTAAAATAAAGAACCAGCAACCACTATGTGTAGATGTGCGTTTCGCTGTATCACAGCACGATTAGCCACTAGTCGAAGCCTGCTACTCTTACAACTACTAATTGCTCAGTTCTGTAGAAGTCTCTATAGCAATTAATTTCGACACCTTCAGTGATTATAATATCTTTGATTAGACACTCTCATCCAAACATGTTACTTATTTTTAACTTTTTTCTTGGCAATACAGTTTAGCGGAAAAGAGGCGCACCAACACTCAATGATATTACATTATAAAACTCTGCTAGCAGCATCAGCGTTATCAATGGGGCCAATCAGTGTTTGATATTAACAGTTTACGACGGTGTTGTGCCGCTATTAACTAACCTAGGAGTTAACCAAAAAATATTGCTAAGATAGCTTAGCTTCCTCATGGTTTTGATGGAATAATTCACGGCAAACGCAATAAAAGGAGAGAGAGAAAAATACACTAACACACGGACATGTTTCTGCCTACCCAGCGTCATCAGCGTGGTTTCGAGAGGACTTTTCATACTTTTCATCAACTGTGAGGCAACAGCGATAGAAGGTAGAGATGTGAAAAGTACTCTCGAAACCACGCTGATGACGCCGGGTAGGCAGAAACATGTCCGTGTGTTAGTGTATTTTTCTCTCTCTCCTTTTATTGCGTTTGCCGTGAATTATTCCATCAATACCATGAGGAAGCTAAGCTATCTTAGCAATATTTTTTTTGGTTATTGTTCCTAGGCATTTTCTTATGTGTTCCAACCTAGGAGTTGTTTACCGTGGTATTGTAAGTGCAAAACAAGCCCAGATGACCAGAAAGAGCAGAACATACGATAAAAAGTATTTCGCACATCCTTGCTAGTTTTTGAATTCACCGACATATATTTTTTTTTTGTTTATTCTTATTCTGTTTATTATTATCTAGGAAATATGTTGTATTGAAATGAAATTTCATTTGCGCGCAATTCATAATCTATAATCTATAATGATAGCAAGGACTATGGGGTACAATGGTAAACAACACATAAGTATCGGCAACCTCCGCACCACACAAGTTTAATTAATTATATAATAATTAATCCGGGACGGCCGTTTCGAGGACACGAAACGTCCTCATCATCCACCGGTGACCGGTTGATCATGAGGATGTTGTTTACCAATTCATAATCTATTTCACAACAGAATTTTTCAGCAAAATTATAGACATTAAATTTTATTATTTGAAGTAACGAAGTTTTTTTATTAATTTATAAGACGTACTGTTAGTTTTCGTATCCACAAAGTTATTCATTTCTAATTAAGAAAGTTATGCATTGACTATAGTTTGTTAATGGTAATGTTCTTATTTCTTCAATTCTTCAATGGATTAGCTCTTACGTATCCGATCCAGTCGTTTACTTCCATATTGCGTACGTATTATTTACGAATATCTTCAATTAGAAACAGTTTCGAAATCGATAGTGCTACATGCTTCGTAAAATTTATCGATCCAACGTGAATTATATCCGCGCGCATATAAATTTTTAGATGTGTACATTTTTATGTTGTGGCAGACGGCTGACCTTGTGCTCATCCGCCAATTGTTTCGGGACTCACTCGCTGGACTGACGTTGCCGACCGCAATATCGTGCACTGACTCAACGAAGAATTGGTTAATTGTTATTGTGAGAGATGATAAATTACAACCAGTCGGTGTATTTTCGTTGTCTACATACGTTAACGTAAGCGCAAAGAGCTTGCGTTTTCAATGAGCGGTGAATTTGGAATGTATGTATATGTGTGTACAGGGTAGTTATATTTGGACCCCCTATCAGGTATTTTATTATTTATAATAGAAAAAAAAGTTTGAAATAAAAGCTGTACAAGCGTAGCGTCTTAAGATTTGAATTTACTATTTTCGTAAAATCTTCAATTTTTCCATGTAGAAGCAGTGAAAGCACACAAACCAGCCTGTGTTTAAAAGAAGCAATTTTGTGAAAGCATGGAAATTTCACGTGAAAATTTTCATTGGATCATCTACGATCCAATTGCGATTGGTAAAAGCCCAACTCAACAACAATACCCCGAAACGCTTCGTTCAACTTTTGGTAATGAGGCGCCAACAGAGAATAGTGTTTACTAGTTTACAGAATTACACTTGCGTCAATGATGATATCGTGAAGGTCGACCAAAATCCAACGAAGGTTGTTCAATCACAGAGCACTTCCAAAAAAATTATTTTTATTTCTTTCGTTATATTGGACACGTCGCAAGCACTGCTTTTAGGACCGAAGAATGTTAATAACAATAACGTTAATAAAAACAATCGACAACGTCGCATTATCCTTCATCATGACAATGCCAACATTCACACTGCACGTTAAACAACTAATTAATTTAAAAGAGAAAAACATCGAATTAATACCTCATTACCCTTATTCACCTGATTTATTAACTAATGACTTCTTTCTGTTCCCGAATATCACACAAAAGATGTGTGGACAGCGATTCTTATAACATCAAGAAGCAAATCGGATTGGCGGATACTTTGAAAAACAATAAATCGATTTATACAATTTTTTTCTTTCATTCTTTTTGTAAAAATGTAAACGGTATCGCTACTACAGCAATTATAAAACGTTGAGTTAAAAAATCCTGCGGCATACATAGCTCATGTGGGTTTCTTTGTCCATCAAAATTATTCAAATTTATCTATTTATTGAATGTATGTACAGTGTCGCACATAAAGTCCACAGCATGCAGTAATATAAAACTTTGCTTTACTATTTATTACTGCCTGAAGCATCTACAAACCATCGGCGAAGTGAAAAAAAGAATTAATTCCTGGTTAGTACCAGAAATTGTCTAAGGATATGACAATGCAATTCGAATGGTACCTGTGGGGTTCTTCCTCGAAGATAAAAATATAAATGTAAACGACGAAAAATATACGAGAGATAAAGAACGTTCTGTAGGGTTATTGAGCCGTGTGCAGCTGTTTTTGTTAGTTTGCCTCGAATTAATATTTGATTTTAAATAGTATAAATCAGTAGATAGTGATATGCTTGAAGCAGTATTGATTGGATTGAGAATGAAAATATAATTTTTTGCAATATTTGGTATGGATTTTGGTATTCGGGACGAATGTCTTTGTTGCTAATTAATGTAACAACTTATGATGAGATTAAGTGGAGGATAATGACGCTACTGTTAAGCTTCAACTTAGTAGTAGTAATGTACATTTGTGGCAAGTTTTCTTTCTTATTGTCTTTGAACAGTTTTGTATGCTTCATAGACTGTACATGTGCAACAAGGTTGAATAGTTTCAATTAGCTGCAATATGAATAGGTCAATGTAGTTGGATGGAAAAATACGTTTACATTTGATTTGATTTGAGTTAAAAAAAATGTCGAAAAACGTACAGGAGCAACCACTTGACTTTTATAACCGCCATAATTTGACATTTTCTTCCAAAAATTAGACATTTTTTTTTCTCAATTCCCCAATTTTCAACACTCTAACATCAATTTTCTTTAAGATTGATTTTTCATAAAATGATTTATGCCACCTATCAAATACTAACATTTTGTTTCAGGTTTACATTTTCTACGTAAACTACATTAACTTGATGCAAGTTTAATTTAATTTATACAAATTACTACGAAACTTACACAAAGTAATTGGATACGTAAATTGAATCATAAAGAAATATTAATAAAAAATCCCTTTCGTCACTCTTAACATATTTTGTCCGTAAAAAAGATAAAAATAAAGATGAAAAGCTGACGGTCTACTTGAATTACTGCGAAAGTTTATGGCCAACGTATGCCCAGCACTTACGTTTGCTGTATATGGACAATAATAGTTCCTGCAACTTGAATATACAAAAAAATCACGTATCTTTTTAATATATTTCGGGAATTTAGTGAATAATATGGCATAGATCTCCTAAAACGTTTAACTTCTGAGGTTGTGAGTTAAATCAAATAAAAAGTAATTACCATAATTAATAGAATTAAACAATCGATAATGTAGGGTTAATTGTCGATTGTTTAACTCATCAAAGTACTTTAAGAATTACTGTACCAAATAGGAAATACGCCTTAAATAAATGAAATTATTTCATATCTTTCGCATAAGAAGTTACTTACCAAAAGTATTTTGCACCACAAACTCTCTTGAACGTCCAAATTCCAACAATGCAATTATTAATATATTTTTGTTACAGTGAAAAAGTTGCTTACAATTTTGAGGAAAAAAGAGACATTCGATTATTTTTAAAATTATTGTTTTAATAGTAGGCAGGCAAATAGTTAGACAGACATATTTAGCTTTTGAATAACGATAGTGAGTAATGTGGAGTAGTATACCATAAAACACAAAACATATCGGCGTACCCCACACCATGAAAAATATTTAATAATTTTGGAACATATGTTTCGGAAATGTACGAATTTCTGAATTTATTGAATATTTTATGTGGTGTCGATATATTTATTATTTAGTATTAAGAAAGCCACAAGCTAATAGCATAACAATATTTTCAAAAAAAAACGGAGTTCAATTAAGCTTTTCCCTAAAGCAGCATGTATTTCTTATATATCTTCCCTCCGAAAATGCAATCCCAATGCACAGAGGATGCCTCAGCGAAAGATATATTAAAACAAACGAAACAGAGACCTCTGCGTCCTTATTCGGACACTTTCAATTTGATTGACAGGCCATGTGAGAGAGCTTACGCTATCGAATAGTACTCCTCCTGAACTCTTTGTTGCCCAGCCGTCGTCGAAAATGGGAATGTACCTCTTACGCCATGTGACAATAAGGTAGAGTTTCGCGAAAATACCGCAGTAACAATAAGGATCCTTTAAATGTTACGACGATTTTTTCATCCTCAAGCAAGCCGTTGCAGGTAGAAAAGTACGGGGTGACTTCTTGGAATCCCATGGTGGAGCACTTCGGTTCCTGGAAGGTTACCGACAGACCGGGCCACCCCTAAAGATTATCCACCCTCCCTTCTCACGCCGTTTCATCTAACTGTCATACGTTGACGTTCCGGCGTTGTAAGAGAATGTGGGAGTCTGGCCGCCAGACATTTGCCTTGACTGAATGTTTTATTAAGGAATAGGTTAGCTTAGGCGAATATGTGTTTTAATTAGAAATGGTTGCTTCGTAACATAGCTAATTAGAAAGTGCAAACAATTGTTGGAAATTGTTAGCAACGGGGAATGTAATAAAGGCACGAATGATATTTTCTCAATACAAATCACACCAATAACAGCAGTTCTCATAATATTTTTATAATAAATAACATTTTCCTTATTGACAGTCGAAAGTCGAAACATTTGCAGAAGGATCTATCTTGAACGTAAGTTAGCTGAAACCGTTTTTAATAGTCGATTAATTATATCCAGATTTTCAAGAAATATTAGAAAATATAATTTTTGCTAAATATCAATGAGAATTATTCGTTTAAGTTATTTTTTGGCAAAAGTTTTATTTTACAATACATTTTCAAAGGACTAGTTCTCTCAACTTCTGTCTATTTTCATCCGAGAGATCCAATAACTAAGACCGCGGTCAAATGTTTCACTACCTGGACGATGAATATCCGAGGCCACAGCCTAATAGTGTTTACAAAGAGATTAACGCTTAATCGTAACAATGTTCGAACTTAAAAAATAAAACAATAAAAAAGTTAAAAATGGACAAAAGTTGGTAAATAGCTTATTGCATACGTATTTAAATAAATTTATATCCGGACACCAATTTGTTAAACAGATAGATACAAAACAAATGTTTTTTTAATTTATTTAGTACAGTAAGCAAAATAGCTTATGTCTCCGTCCATCAGCAACATTACCTTCCGCACGTCAGAGAGCGGGCTTCAGGTGTCGGAATCGCGGGTAATAAAGGACCCAGAATGGATTACTTATCTGCGGATCTCACAATTTGTTTTCGTTTACAATTTTATTTATTACGAATTTATGCATTTTCGTTATGTTTTAAGAATGTTTACTTCGGTTTTGAGAAGGGGTTTTTTATTTATACTTTATTTTTTTTATTTATTATTGGATTCGAACAATAAAGTCTGACGTTAAGTGCAAAGTTTTGTTACTTATTCTTTTAAAGTTTCAACTTTAAGCAGCATATTTATGATTATAGGTGATTTAATTTTTCGGAATTCTTATTGTAGCATGGTATACCTTACCAACAGTTGTGTTTTATATTGAGAGTAACAATAACTAAGAACAACCTCAGGTATTAACGTTAAAGTAGCTTTAACACATTCATTGCTTTACAGTAAAAACATTAAATTAACGTCTATTAGATAAACACAAATGAAGGTGATTGAACTGAAATGATACCATAAATATATATAAAATAATTGAGGCTTACTGTATTGTAATCTTGCTACCTGACTAGGGGTATTTGCAAAGGTACCACAAGAATACCGGAAGTACACAGTCCACTATACAGAAAGCGATATTGATATTTGCGCATTCAAAAGGGGGGCCATAATATATTTTGCTAACTGTATCTATATTTATATCTTTAACTTTAGCAACTTCTTGTTGTTTATGTCAACTGAACTACGGAGCAGGAAATATATAGTTTCGAAAATTTACAGATGCGTACTTAAGTATTATGTTATTATATTGTTAATATTTAAATAAGTACTGGTACCTTCCTTTAGTAGAATAAAAAGTAACTGTGGCCCCAAATACGTATGTCCTGGTAGCCCCAAGTATCTATCAGATTTAAATCTTACACAAATTATAAGTGACAATGGTCTCCGATGCCTATTCTCGCTTAAATAAAATCATTAAATTACAATTATCTAGCCATCGATATCAAGCACGCAGTAAAATTTTTGTGAATACAGAGGTAGAAACTGGAATACGATAATGGGGATTGCGGTCGATTATAAAACAAAAGGTTCTCTTTTTTGGATTTTTGTGCTCTCTCATATTTTATTCATAATTCATCGAAGGAAGAACAAACAGTAGATGCAAAATGTCCATCAATTAAGAGGAACAGCTGTTAACATGGCCCAATGATAGGCAAAACATATTTTACCACCGCTTTGCTTTCATACTATGTCCAGAAAGTCTTCAACCGATTTTAATTTAAATAATTCTAAAAATGTTTTTATGAATGGACCATGTTAACTGATGTTTTTTTAGTTACTGTAATTTTTTGCATTTCCTGTTTGTTGTTTCTCTGATGAAGCAAAAATAAGATATAGGATCTTCTACCGTTCTACCGTTGTCCTAACGTGTACAGCCACTACTTCTGCTCTATTTGTATTGTACAGCTACAAAAAATGTAACATCCTCTGCCCTGCAAAATACATAATTGTAGATAAATTAACATTCTCTCATGCGTCACATACGTAAATAGATCTAAAACATTCAGAATGTTATATTGAAGACTAGATCAAAGATCGTGGGTTCCAAAGATGCCCACGATCTCTGGTGTAAATGAACAAAATCCTGTTTACAGTGTAGATAAAATTAAATAAAAAATCATTGACTACACATTCGCTTCGTACTTAATATCAAAATATTAACTGAAACTATTTATATGAATGCGGTATACATTTAATATTATATTCTCAATGCACATCTTAAATTCACTCATATTTCCTCGTTCACAAAAAAAAACAAATATTATCTAGTGTAAAACTCATAAGCCTCTCTAGACATCGGGTATACAATAAGGATAATATTTCACTGTCAGGAAAAGGAAAAAGTAGGAGAACAGAGAACAAAAGAAGTAACTTTAACCGAATACCTACGAAGCTTCCTTACAGACCATAGCTGTACTGCCGCTCTGAAATTTTAATACGTTACTTAAACAAAATATTTCACGAATATACTTTACAGTTTACTGCAGATGTGTAAAACTCAGTTTATGACGATGACAACACGACAACGCCAGAATAAAGTTACGCATCGTACACAACGTTAAGGAGAGAAGAAAATACGTTTCGATGAAAAATTATTGGGTACATACAGATGTTTAGCCGGTTGATAATGTTACAACACGAAATTATGTATCTTATTTCGGTCAATATTGAATTTCGATTAAGGTTTCAAATATGATTCGAGGTATGCCAGAAAAGCTTAAAATGCAGTACCTAAATGTGCTAATGTATGGTAGAATACACCTGAAAAGACACAAGATGAATTTTTTGACGGCACGAGTACTTCCTCAATCGTTGTTTTGTTAACGTATTATTTTGTGGACCACAATCAAATCGCAAAATATGTCAAATAAGCTTTAATCAAACTATTACCATCACATTAAAACGACAGAATTTTCAATTTAAATATACTGGTTTTGTACCTGAACTAAAGTCCAGCTACTCAAGAAAATATAAAGGCTGGTTATACATATCATGAACAAGTAAATTTAGTAGAGTGATTTAGAAAAATAACACTTCCAGCAAAGTGGCTCAATATATTGACTTGCAGAGTGCAAGTAGCCATTTACACACATTTAGTAACCTGTCCATGTTACACATTATCTTAAGAAATTTGTCCAAAAAATGTTTTATTAACATTTCTATTTAGTTATGCTAGTTGATATTAAAAAATGTTCAATGTATTGCCGGAATACACAGTCGAGTAAGCGTCCCTAATATCACGATTGGTTGGCTGACAGTTGGGCTTTAGTTGATACAACGCCGTAAGGTCGGCGCAATATCCGTGACAGTTAACCACGATCGGTAGAGTGTCGGTAAATATACACAACCAATGGAACTTTTCTAAGGTTAAGTATCGATTGGCTCTAGGTCAGCAAAATCGGTTAAACATTGGTCGACAATCGGCAAATGATAATCAAACTACGCTTGGCAATAAACACTTGAACGACATAAGCAAATCAATGTCGAACCAGTTGCCAAGCGTTGTAAACATGTGACGTCACGGTCGACAGACATCAGTGAACCAATTTTCAAGCAATGGTCGTTGAAGGTCGGTGCACGCCAAAGTAGATAATTCGCCCAAATATCAGGTAAGTATGCGAGTTGCTGCCAACATTGAGCCAACATCGAGCCAAGCGATCCGTGACCGGAACCCAATGTTGCGCCAACGGTCTGTGTTACTAGGGGTAATGCGTTTAAGATATTGGCCGTTAAAGAAACAGCGACATTTCACCGAAATCTAATTATATGTCTAATTATCTCAAAAACTAAGAGAAATAAATATCGAATATTGAGATGGGAAAAACTAGGAGATATTGAAAAAAGTTGACATAAATTGAAGAGAGACACCCAAAAACGAGTCACATATAATTTTCAATTTGAGAATCCAACATTGCTCGGTGTGCTGCAGGGTGTAATTTTATATTGTACTTACTTCTCTCCCAATACCTTTTATTTGAATTCCTCGGGAAGGACCTATTTTGCAATGCACTAGATGGATACGGTGCACATACTACATAAAAGTGGCACAAGTATTAAATCCTGAGGGATACCAATACTCAGCAGCACTCTTTCATTTTCTGCTTAACCGTTGAGAACCGCTAACGCGAAGATTTACAAAAAATGTAACGTTTTGTATCGAAGGCATTAGTGAAATTCAGTAGAACAAATAAAGACGACCTAGATTGATGAATAGAGGTCAAGATACTGTCAGTGATACTCATGTGTGATTAATATTGTGGCAAAACTTCGTAAAAAGCAAGAAATTGTGTTATTTGTGCTTCCATAGCCTTTTCGCAACATTTCTTAAACTTGAAAAAGGCAAATCTCTATACTCTATCAGAATATACTTTTTTTTGAAAAATAACTGTTTATAACAGGGGCGATACATTGTAGAATGTATGGACAACATCAATTAAGCTGTTCTATTGTTACTGTATACACCAGACTCACTTCCGATGAAATGAAAGAATCCAAGAGAAGGTAGAACAATAGATATTTTAGTTGAACAACGTCTACGCTATTTATTAACCTATCATCTCCTTGAGAAGATTATTCTTATCGAAAGCAATGCTAGCTGGCAAATCACCCCTCTCATCTCTGCCCTTCTAACCATTAATATTAATGCCAACTTCTAATATTTCAGTTATCACTTTATTCTAATGCATATTTAATAAAATTAAACCGTCTTCTTAATTTGCTATAATTAACTGCAGCCAATAGAAAAATAGAAAACGAAACAGCTAACAATAAGCGTTGTTTATAATTCACAGTGACTACGCCAAATTTCAATGAAATTTTTATTACACGATATTGAATATCGCAACCAAAAGTTAAATATAACTGGCATGGATACATAATGTCTGTATATAGGTATCGTACGTACAAATGTATGTACATACATATACTGAAACCCATTTGAGTCACTCTGTTAATTAGTTACCAAGTTTGCGACATCACTTATTACAATAAACTTTATACATACATTAACATAAGCGAAATTAATTCCTTCGCAAATGTGCCCTTGAGCAACGACCTCATATACATAACAAAATAAAAACTTTAAACCAAGTTTACAGGGAAGAATAAGGGAAGCCAGTGGCGCCGCTTCGCTGATTTACATCTAAAACTTTGGAAAGCAGGTTTAAACTGCTCCACTAAAATTTGCTTTGAGTTCAATTTACGGCGATATTCCAACTACAACTACAACTACAATAATTGCAAACATTATAGTAAAGTATTAATAAAACTTAAATTTTTATTCGAGATCACAAATCTATAACCTCCCTTCACGCAAGTGAACCCGATCGCTTAAGGAATAAAGAATCCGGAATTAACAACATATACCGGTATAATCGCTCATAAATTTCATAATTTTAAAAGTACATTACATTTTTTCAACAACACCTACCGTTAAGGGTTCTTAACATATTAGTTGATATCAACAATTTTATTAACTTTGTTTATTGTATTTTATAAATCTGTAATTCTATTAATCTTTCATTCACTTTACTTACACATTTATGTTGTTTTCAGCCAAATAAATGTGCACGTAGTCACAAAAACTAATTTAAATTCATTTAATATAAACAAGTGCAAAAGATAAAAATCGACGTAAAATTGCATTAAATCAATTAATCGCAACTTCAACAAGCGCTTATATTAAAAATCCAGAGATAAGATGAGTGAGAGAACCGCTTAAGTCAAGCATTAAACAAGGAGTCACCACCGAGAGAAAAAGAATAGTACGCACATGCATGCTTTTCTCACAGTACCAAAACTTCGTCGGAGAACGACTGTTACGAATATCACGACCGCCATCCGTCATTCCTTCGCTGATAAGTCATGCAGCACTATTTGTGGTTTACAACTTTTCCGCTTCTATGAGAAAGCAGCAGGAAGGAGTATACATAGTGGATCGATTCTAACAGGAGAACGTCCAGCTGGCCGTTTTCGGCTATAATCTGCTACTATCTCCGTAACCAAGTGTTCTAGCTCCTAATAATGCAACATGCATACACAAAAATGTTGCGAATACAATACAGGCTGTCTCATCGGAACTGCATCGATCGATATTACCTTGAAAAATTCTAAAAACTTGTCAGTACTATAGAAGTTCGTTTTTTCTTTGTTTGTTTGAATCTTACTGTTTTCGAGTTATTTAAAGTCTTGGAAAGAAATTGACCTCGTGCAGCCCAAATAAAAAAATGTCCCTTTCGGACAAACACTTTATGCATACATTTCCTAGTAGCACAATTGGTTGGCTGATGATCGGCTTTCAATTGGTACAACGTCGTACGGTTGGTAACGGTTAACTACGGTCGTTAGAGTGTCAGTGAGGTGTACAAAACCAATGGTACTTCTCTAAGGTTGGGTATCGATTGACTCTAGGTCAGCAAGATCGGTTAAGAGTTGGTCGACAATCGGGAAATAATAATCTTACTGCGCTTAGCAGCAAACAATTGAATGACATAAACAAGTCGATGTTGAACTAATTCAGTCGGTACAGCGTCGGTTGAAGATTAGTAACCAATCGTTGTAACACGGTCGACAGACAACAGTAGGTTAATTTTCAAGGAATGTTCGCTAGAAGTCGGTGCACGCCAAAGTAGATAGTTCCCCCAAAGATCGAATAAGTACGTAAGAACGTTGCGAACTAATATTCGGCCAAAAGTGTAAAGTGTTCACATTTTCACGTCGCTGCTACGTTACGTAAGCGATACGTGATCGGGAGCCAACGTTGTACCAACCGACTGTGCTACTAGAGTTAGTGTACGTCGTTAAATAAAAGCATTATGTAAGGTGTCCCCACAGGAATTACTGTGAATTAATTTAGAAATCGGTGCAATAAGGGAAGATTTCGAAAATATAATTCTGAATGATTAAATTCTGCTGTTCTTTTATAATCTAACCGAAACATCATATACAGCGTGTCCACCTAGCGCATTGATGGAAAATAGTTCCCTGAGCAAGTTTTCAAGCAAAAAATGTTTGGTTTGAACACTATTTTCCTTCTTACAAACAGTCGCGCGAGTCCTTGTACTTTCCTGAACAACGGAAATTTGTTTTTGATTGCACATTGAAACAGTTTTCAATGTGTTCTTATTGTATTTTTCACTGGTAAAAAAATTCAGTGTGCATTGCTTTAAATAAACCTATTCGTTTTATGTTGCATTTGTCTACTTATTTTCATTATTTATTGTTTATACGTGCTGAATGATACAATTCCATAATTTTACCAAAAAAGATAACGCTTACACATTTGCTTTATTAAGTATATTTAGTAAAACAAAAGTTTATGGTAGTGTTTCGTCACAGCACTCTGTCTTTTTTACCTGCATAGCTTCATATTTAATTTGCTAAAAGAAAGCGCATTTTAGGTATAGGGTAATGTTTATGAAAATGATCCTAGAAGAGTTTCTTTATTAGAAAAGAATACTTTCAACAATCCAATTGATTAACAAAATATTTTTAATTTATATGAGGAGTATGGAACGTTGCTTCATATCTTATCGATCTTTAGATATACTTATGTATGTATATACATGCAAACATTATATCAAATTATAATCATATCTTTATTATCCAACAGCTGAAATCGGCTATTTACAGGATAACGTACATAATCTTAAAAACTAACCATGTACTAACTAGTACCGCATATTGACAATAAAAAAAAGAAAACGAGAAAGAGAGAAAGAAAAAAAAGACTCCTTTTTTTAATAAAATAAAATTGGAGATTTGGGGTTTCTTAATGTTTTAAAACAAGTTGGGATGTCCTCTTTTTTTGCAAGTTGAAAACTGAATTAAAGACAATTATGTAGACAAGATAGAGAGATCTATTAATAGAATAATAAAGGTAAAAATTGAATTTAAGTTTATTTTTGGCCAAATGTTAAATTTTTCGGTTTTCCTAGTCTTCAAATCCAAATCCCACAAGTCCTTCCCAATGGTGAAATCTTCGCGAACCCGGATCCGAGCGATACCAATCGTTTAGTAAGCAGCGACATAAACCGGGTACTGTTCCCCAATCGTTTCGAAACGTTGTAGCATTAACTATGAGGCAACAGCAACACAAAGTAGAGTTAAAATACTCGCGGAACCACACTGAGTAAGCAGAAACATTTCCATGGGTAGTGTATTTTTTCTCACCTTGTGTCGCGTTTACCAAAGCGAAGCTATTTTAGCATTATTTTTTTGGTTATTGTTTGTAGGCATTTTCTGATGTGTTCTTTCTCATATGTATAAAACATTTTACAAACATTATTGTAGACTTATATGTAAGTATTTTGTCAATTGACAAAATCAATTTATTAGAATTAACCCAAAAATAAAGTATATTAAGAGATCGTATAGAAAAATTCAACCTTTAATTAATACCACCGGATTTGAATAACGCATTTAAAGAAAGCGTGTACTTTTTTCTGAAATCTGGAACTGAACGGTAACTACGCGTCGTACCCATTTTTAACTGCTCTGTACATACTATCTCAAATTTAATTGTGTTGATGTTATTTTCACAAAAAGTAGAACTTTTTATAAAGAGCCACTTTTTTTCTAAAATTAATAAAATACTTTTCCATATGAAGCCAATTTAAGTAGACACTGTATAAGTACACAACTTCCATTAATTTCTGTAAAGAATTTAGAGGTAAAGACGTTTAGTGATAGTGAAGATTTTTACTGTAAAGTATCAAACCAAACCTTTGCAATATTATTTTAATTATTTACTTCGGGAAATTAATGGTAGCGCCACTGGAATAAAATAAGACAAATCCCACAGGGAAGAACTACGAAACACAGAAAGGACGAACAAATTTAAACAAAATCCTGCATGTACCGAGCTCAAAATAACTTTCGCCGAATGTTACAATAACGTAAGTTTCAAGAGATTCCCTCTTCAGTCGTTGATATACGAACGCGAATTCGACTGCCGCGATTTACGCTGGTCGACTGTATGTGGGGTAGCAGTACAGTAATTTTGTTATATTGATGGCACTAGATTAATATTAATGGTTCTCTAAATGAAATTCCAGGCCTAAGTACTGTTCGCAATATGGCGTAGTTTAAAGGGTTTTTAATTGTAGTTACAGCACGGCTTTCAGTTCTCTGGCGTTCGAAGTTTTACTTTTATTAAATTGCTATATTAATTGTGGTCGTTTGAAGTTAAAAGACGCTCGCCATTATCATTATAATGCAAGTAATTGTGTACCGTATAGCTATGACGAAATATTAAAATTTTTAAAAGTTTATTGTTTTATTTTTTCAATGATTGTTTACTCAATGGAACGTAATTTGCATAATATGCGCATAACCGTGACGTACCTTATTTATATTTGTCATTGCATTTAAAATATGAAACAATAGAAATTCTTGTTGGAGATTTCTTAACCTTGAGTTGTATTCGCTTATGCCAACTATACATATAAATACAGTAAATTATACAGGGTTTTCCACGTAACCCGTTCATTAGAAGTTCCCGCAGTTAGTCTACTTCTAAAAATTTGTAGCAGCGTCTAGTTTATTATTACAAATAGTTTTTACTTCGTATTACTTCCGGTTATAACGGAAATCATAATTCACGTAAATATTGTTAATGGAACGGCGTTAATAATAGCAAGGACTGTGGGGTAGTATGGCAAATAACACAAAAGTATCGGCACACTCCGCACCACACAAGTTTAATTGATTAATCCGGGACAACTGTTTCGAGGATACGTCGATCCTCGTTCATTTGGTCTCCGATTAAAAACAAAAAAATACTTTTGTATTGTTTGGAATGTCAGTTATTAGAGCTGTTACTCAGATCAGGATAATTTTGAATAACTAAGTAACTATAAGAGCTAACGTCAAATATTTTCGCAAAATGCTTCTTTTTTTTTAATTTTCGTCTCGGTCTGCAAGCAACTGCTCCTCGACTGCAAAAGTCCCATGTGCCATAAATATTATTAGGTAAATAAAAAATACGTGAATACAAAGGTAATATAGAAACAAAAAGAATATGTGCACTTATTAATTAAAATCGCTGAATAGCTTTTTGAGAAACTGTAAATCGTAAATTCCATCTTATTCCGTGAAACTTCCATCTACGTATTTTGAATGGAGGAGCTTTAGTATTATATAATAATGTTACAGCAAGAGTAGGTACTTAAAACGAAATTTACATTACATCACACGAGCGTTCCTATGCTCCCCTAGTAATCTTATTAGTTCGAATGTGAAAATCCATATGTTAGACCCTATTTGCAATGGTGAAGAGGTAACTAAAGTACAGAAGACTGAGAAGAAATTTATTTTCATGTATCTTTATTAGAATGATTGAAGTACAAGAATTAATATTAGCAACATGTAAGTTATAACATAGATATGTTTTTAATAATAATCAATCTGCTTTTTCAATATTGCAAATTCCGAACATTGATATAATAAGCTGAAACTAAACCCACTATATAGATGTACAAAGTAGGCCAAATTCGATACGAAGAAAAACAAATAATTTAAAAATTGTTTAAATAAAATATCAAGTGTGTTATATCATTCTAAAGGTAATTTTATATGCTTTTCAATAGTGTAAAAATATATAGGGTGTTCCATATCAAAAACACAAGTCTTGATAATATCTTAAAAAATAGGAGTTAAAAGAAAGAAAAATTACAGCGTAGGATTCTGCGTCAAAAAGCGCAATATAATTTTTATAAAAATCCAGCATTTTCACGAATAAAAAAGTTACAAGGGTTTTTAAAAATTGCACATTTTAAGAGAACGCTCTGTATCTCTTATATTAATGAAGATTTAAAAATAGGGATTTCACCAATCGATTTCTCTTTAAAATCGAGCTCCAGAAGCTTTAGATCAGTTTTTGTCTAATTCCTTTCGAAATATAAGTTCCCTATTAAAAGAATCGAATTTGGCCCACTCTGTACAAGCACTTATTTTCTTACATAAAAAAAGATATTCCTTATCTTCCTACACATATCAAATATTTACTTTTTATGTAGTCCTGATAAAGAGTTCGTTCTTTAATGCTTACCTCAAATAGTACAAATATAACATGAAAAATCTAAGGAAAGGGCAATAGGCGCCAAAGAATAAATATTAATAACGTTATTATATAGAAAATCAAAGAGAGCTCAACATAGCAAATAAGTTCTTTGAAATGTAATTGATTAGCTAGGTACTACGTATTTTTGGGGGAACTTGAGGAACTTCTCCGGAGCGTTTCCAGAAATATGAGATATTGCATTGGCGATCGGATTATACTCGATGCAAAGTTAGAAAGTATGAATTTCGTATAAATAGGACTTAATACTTTTAATAAATGTACGAAAATATGCTCGCATTTCCCAATATTTTCAGAATGTAATTATAGCAAAAATTAATACGTATAAATCTTTTCTCGAAAACTTATGAAGAGCAAAGTGAAAGATTGAAATAGTCCATTAAATAATTATCTTATCATCTTTGAATACTGACTGAATGATAACGTCGCGTCACGTCGGTCAATGTAGCAGCAAAGCACACCAATACATTGGCAGCAAGCAATTTCTTCATCACTTGCACTTGAGTTCTATGTATTCATTCATTACCCATCCTAAGCGATATGCTGCAATGCAATAATTTAAAAAATCAATGATGCTGGAATTATAGGAAGCTTCCTAAATTGTAGGAAACATTTCTAGATTTTATTGCTTTTGTCACTGAGTAAGAAACTTTAACTTTGCATTGCGAAATATACGTGACAAGTACAGCAAATGAATGGGAACCTTCATCTACTCTAGGCAGTAATCGAGGTAGCCAAATACACAGTAAGGTCCTAAAGTGTTTCCGTCCACTGTTAAGAACAGCAAAGAATTTTGAAAAACGGAACATAGCGTTTAAAAAAAATACGTAATTTTTTTTGTTCTTTTAACTCACTTTTGTCTGTTATGCCAAATTTCTTACCTTTAGTACGCGCATTACAAATTGTCTAGTATAAAAGTCCTTTCAATACAATGAATTAGATCAAGATCTTTTTTAACGTGAAAAAAAATGTGAAAACATTTCTGAGAAGAAACAAGCTGAAAATATTCTTGTGTAAAGAAATCGACATGGCGCTTAATACTTTGTGGTATGTGAAAAATCAAACTGATAAAAGTGATAAAAAAAACTGATAAATATTGTGGCTAACTTAGATTAAAACGGACAAATAATTATCCATATCATTGCCATTTATGGAAACAAATGTAAATAAATAAAAATCGTAGTTATACGTGATAAGGCGTAACGAAAATCAATTATCTAAAAATACTAAGCGATTTGCTTATGAACATCATTTTAATGGGAATATATTAATGCAGGTTTATTACCTATTATTACAATATTGATTCTTATTCCGAATACGATAATACTGTGAATATTTGACATTATTTTGTGTTTATTAGCACTTCGTTTTAATTCAATCGCTTCATTAATACACTTTGTTAATTCATTGTCAAGATAGAAATTGGTTAGACAAAAAAAAAGCGATATGTTCCTTGAATCTGATTCCGATTCAAGGAACACATTAGGTCTTATCGATTTGGTAGATTAGAATCGTCAAGTGTAGTACAACACATAAACGAAACCCGTTGACTAAAACGCGGGAACTAGACGCCTACGAAACTGTTTATATAAAAAAGCAACACAATTTATTGTGGTAAGGTTGCGCATGTTTATGTTTCGTACTACAGAGACAAGTGACCCTGCGTCTATCTTTTCGTATTTTTTCACATGTCTAGGTGTGTAGGTATTGTAAATAATATTTTTCTCGAAAGTACGAATAGAACAGGCATGTTCGATTTAGAGGTTCCTCACATCATTCGGTCACCGGCGGAAAATGAGGATCCCATACGTCCTCGAAACGGCCATCCTGGATTAATTAATTTATTAAACTTGTGTGGTACGGAGTGTGCCGATGCTTTCGTGTTGTTTGCCATACTACGCCACAGTCCTTGCTATCATTATTGTGTTCTATACCTATTTAATTTCTTGCATTGTGAATATGTAAGATGCATTTAGGAAGAATACACTGATTGATGTATTACATTTCTACTTTAACGCTATCGAAATTACCGTTAATAATGTTAAAAATAGCACCAATATGACTCCGTCTCCATTTGGTA
Source organism: Oryctes borbonicus (assembly GCA_902654985.2). Classification (NCBI taxonomy): domain Eukaryota; kingdom Metazoa; phylum Arthropoda; class Insecta; order Coleoptera; family Scarabaeidae; genus Oryctes; species Oryctes borbonicus. The sequence goes on along the minus strand of LR736867.1, from coordinate 3,867,026 downwards.
GATTGCCGCTTTGCACTACAATAAATTCCTTGTCGGATATTTTCCACGCACGTTTATTTTGTACTACTCTTTTACAAAACAACAATGGAATAATAATAAAAACGAGGCAGCAGGCGATCGCATATCTTGAGGCATATTCAAATGTGATCGTTCTGCTAACGTAATTTTCAATGTTACTACTTAACATTTGGTGTGCAATTCTTTTGGAAGAAATACCTACTAAATTTGCGAAAAAAAAATATAATTTGCTTATTTACTCGTTTTCCCATCTTTTCAATCAAAACTTGTTTATATTGTATTTACAAAGAAAATGAATTTTTGTCACAATTTCATGTGCTTCCATTTAGCCAATAACAAAACGCCGGACACCAAGTCCAGTAAATCCGGTGTTTACAAAATAAACTGTAATAATTGTGAGAAATATAGACTGATCGCAATTTTTTCATTTTTTTTTACTGTGGGGACAACACATATTTTACAAAATGGGAATACATATACATTTGATAATTTAAAAATTCTTTTTAAAATAAATAAAAGCCTTAAAATGATTGTTCTAGAAAAAATAAGATTTACTATTAAATCCGAACAACATTTTGAATAAACAAAGAGATATAATAAACTCTTCTTTAATAAATCATACAATAGTTAAGAGGTTCTCTTCCCGTTAAAAACTAAATTTAGGTATACCGTTTTTTTCCGCTTCTAGTTACCATTTTACGATATGGTATTTGTACGCCGGCAGTGTAAATTTTTAGTTTTAGGATTTAATCGCCTGACGGTGCCGCAAGGCGAAATGTACTAATAAAAGAATGTGAAAGTATTTCCAAGTGTTTTTCTTTGATTGTGTGTATACTTTAATTACCTACCAGTCTTACCATCTTTGTGCTTTGTTTTTCCTGTTCACTTTGTTCAGCTTCCAACAGGATTTGTTCGCATATTTCAGGTTAAACGAAAGGCACAACAGATATAAGATATATACGACAGATACACAAACATGAATGACAGTATTGTGCATGCAATTTCTTTGAATTCTAATAAATAAGATCTTTTGACCTGTTAGAGATGGTTTAAACCAGGCATGGGGACATACAGGCCTAATTTGCATACTTATATAACTATGATACAGTAACAAGGTTATGGAGCACTTTACACACTAAACCTGAAATTATAACAAGCTTATACACCCCGTTGGACCGTCACCACGCTTAAAAAAGAAAAAAACTATTGAAAATCTCTAGTTAAGCAATACGTTCCAATTTTTTGGGCAGGCTGAGTTAAAACAGTGTAGGGCCGAATATACTACATTAAGCAAAAATTTAAGTGCGTCCTTTAGTGTTTTATTACAGATTTCTTTCATAAAATAATATTACTTTCAAAATAATTTAAAAAGTACAGTAACACTAACAGATCTTTTAAAATAAAAAATTCAGGAAAAATTCGGGTGCGCACAATCGACGCAGCTAACGAATGGACTCTCGCATGCGAAACACTAGTCAGTATCTAGTTCGCTGCCGCTTGGGGCCTAAGTAATAGTAGCAGCGAAGTACTCTGTGTTCTGTTTTTAATAATGTCGAAGGTACGTGGATTGAGAAAGCAGCTATGATTAAAGGCAGTGAATAGGTTCATTAAGGATTATCCGGATTTGAGTTACGACGGCGTAAAAATTAAATATTTAGTGTGCGATATATATCTAACGTGTTGGTCGCAAACATATTGTAAACGGCATGTGCAAACCATAACAATATCAAAACCGGTGTCGCCGCAAAATACGAACAATTCTTATTTGATTTATGTACAATGATGATTCAATGTGATCTGGCGTTTACTTTGTTAAACAACGATTCATTTATTTCATGTTGGTACAAATACGCCAATATTACATTACCGAGCAGGACCACGTTACGAAATTATTTACCATCTGTGCGTGTACATTTAGAAAATAAAATTAAGACTGAACTGAAAAATAAAAAAGTGTGCTTGTGTGTGGATAAACAACTGATTGCAAAAAAAGATCTGTACTTAATGTTATGGTGCGCAAAATGGAACCACATCAATCGTCATCTTCAATTTTGTTAGCTTCTAGACGAATAGAAGAATCTACTGCCCAAGTAATTTCAAAAGTGATGTTAAGCACATTGGAAAAATTTTAAATATCCAGAGATGAAGTATTAATGTTTATGACAGATGGTGCCGCAACCATGCTTTCTGTAGGCCGGTCTCTTAAGGAACAGTGTGGTAACTTTACATATTACATGTAAAATTCATGCTCTACATCTTGTGGCAGAGACAATTCGTAGATGCTAATTGCGAGTACAAAAGCAGTGTTTCTAAAATCCCAAAAACACGTATTCGCGAATTTCACAGACTGTGTTCTTATACCCCTGAACCCCCACAACCGATCCTTACACGTTGGGGAACATGGTTACAAGCAGCATTTTGCTACCATAAATATTTTGAGACTATAAAGAAGGTGGTTCTATTATTCAATCCGAAAGAATGTGCAGCTATCAAAACAAGTCAAAAAAAAAAATTGAAGATAGTCAGGTTAAAAGTGATTTACAAACTATTCGTAGCAATTGCACCGGGAGTAGTGCAAGCAATAGAAAAATTACAAAATTCTTCACTGTCTTTAGAGAAATCACTGCAAATTGTGTGAGATAATTTATCGAGATCGGTTAATAATCTACAAAAACCATTTCAAAAACTTTTTTGTATCTAACACCGGAACGTCACTGTTCGCGATAATATATCTCTGTATACTGACTCCTTTTGCGTGCAAGAGTTCATTCATTAGCTACGCCGATGGTACGCACGCGAATTTGCCTACTCTATTCATAATTTATTCGAAATTTTCTAAATCATTCTTGATTTCTTTAATAAACCATGATCTTTACCAACCCTCTTAAACTAAATGAAGAGCGTCGACGCAAAACTAGACATGTCCATCTTTGGTCAAAATTTGATACGGTTTCGTAATGTTCTTAATCGTTTCTCTCGTCTACAGTGATCAGAATTATCGACAGTCAGCTCTATCGCTACTATTTGTCATATAAGTTGCTGCAGTGTCCTTTAAATACACAGTTTTTCGCGTTGTCAAAACTACTTTATATGGACATTTCTGATTTTGCATGAACGCTCATCAAATGTTTTCAAGAAAATATCTCCGTCAGGTCGATTTAATGTTTTCCCTTCCTTCAAAAAAGTTGGTAATTTACACTGTAAGTTTTTTTTTTAATTTTACGAAACTTTTATATTGACTTATAGCAATGCTTACTAATTATGGAAGATATGGTCTATAATAGGTTTTGATATTTTGGTTATTTGTATTTCTTAAATTCCTACTGAGGGGGTATTTTCGAAGGAGAAATATAGGAACTTACCTGTTGTTTCCAATATATGCTAATATCAGACAATTTAATAGAAACATCGAAATCAAAAAGAACAAATTTATTGAAGAAATTTTTAAATAACTTACATTTCGTATAATTTTAATTATGGCTTCTCTAAAAAACAGATACAAGATAAATATATTAACAACAATGAGCAATAACTGATAAACCTAGGACACGTTAAAACATTCGAAATCGATTAATACATCCACTTTACATAATTAATGCATTTAATGCTTTGTAATAAAATTTTTTATTAATTAATACAGCAGTCTTTAAAATCATATCAAAATTGAAATAATATGAAAAACAAGACGGGAAATTATTGCAATACATATGCAATTTTTCTAGAACTGAAGTATTTAGGAGCCTTCCCAGTTAACCGGCAGTCTATATTATTATCTATGCAGAACACATTCCTGGTAGTTATCTTAATTGTACATCCTATTTCATTAGTGCAAACGGATGGTTGTTGGAACTGATAGTTTCAGACTATCCTCTATTGTCATCGATAAAAATACCAACATTAAAGCTATATATTGTGTATGTGTGTATACGTTGCGAATTATTTCAAACATGGTACACAAAATTGTTTAAAGTAAGCGATTTGCTTAATTTAAACAACAGAAAACCGAAATTAGGGATTTCAAATGTAATTTCACCAACACGATAAATTAACTATGATAAACCCGCAAAAGCAAATAGAATATATGACCAACAATATAAATACGAATGTATACAATAATTCTCACAAGCAACCTTGCTTTAGTGTAAATAAGTACGCAATTTTACTTTCTTAACAAATAACAATAAATAAGAACAACAGAAAATTTACACTAGTTTACAATCTAATATAAATAAATAAAGCAGATGTTAAAGAAAAATAGCAGTAGGCTAGTTTTATAGTCATCTAAATTTCAGATCAAAGATGTGGTAACGTTGGCACTAATTAATTAGAAGTAGCCTAATAATCTTTGAATTTTATTACGCAACAAAGAAATATCTAACAATCACAAAAGTAGTGTAAAGAAGTAAATTTCATTGTTTTGCAATCGTGTTTCTCAAGTACATACAATATTGACCAAAATTATAGCGACAAGTTGATTTACCGTTATTATTTTTTTCAATTAATTCAAATAATTAACATTATTGGATAAGAATGCTTTCTTTTGAATAATATCTAAAAACCTATCATGTTTTAATAAAAAACTTATCACAAAATAAAATAAGAAATGTAGGTTGAATGAAAATATTGCAACATGTGATAATATGTGAGTTGATTATAGCCATGTCTAGCAATGCATTGGTTGTAAAACTTGGTCACGGGGTATGAGGCAAAAAATAACCGCCTCCCAGAGAAGCGGCATTAAATATCGCCGAAAATTTTGGTATAATTCTTTCTGTTATTTCACAACTGACCAAGAGATTTGTTAGTTAAGATTCGGTCATTCGAATACAGAATCCTCATGAAAAACCAACAGTGACAACATCAGGAGTAGATAAACAACCTATTTTTTCTTTTCCTGAAATCAAAGTATTACTGGAAAAAAAAATGGCGACCCAGAAGCGAGCGACAGGACAATAAGGGGAAGATTCATTGAAAATAAGCTACATTGTCGTCGTCCTGCGAAGAACCCTCTGCTGCTTCAATTTGCAAATGAACACATATCTCAGACCATTAACCAATGGAAGAGTCATTTTCAGCGAGGAATATAAATTTAATGTTTTCAACACCGATGGAAATCATCATGTGAGACGACCAACAGGAAAAAAATTGGATTGTAAATACGTTCACCCCACAGCTAAGTGTGCTGGAGACTTTGTTATGGCGTAAGGCTACTTTTGCTGGTATGGTATAAGTCTACAGAATTCAGGGAAAAATTGATAGGTTTATATATCAGGACATTCCGGTATGACAACAAACCTGAGCAGATTTCCAAATTTATTTAAGAGTTGTGAATGAAAAAAATACAAATATTGCCATGGCTGCCTCAGTCACCCGATATAGATTCCCTGGAAAACCTGTCGGAGATAAATTAAAAGTGCAAAATGAAAACTTGAAAAATTGTTTCAGCGACTGTGTAAAGCTTGGGAATTCATTGATGCGTCTCTAACCAACTACTTAATTCCCTACCAAAACGATATGCCACCGTTATTCGAGCGAGCAAAGGATCGTTACACCAAATATTGATACTTTTGCTTAATAACAGGAAGAAATGTCGTCCTTTATGAGAGGTTTAGTATGTTGCTATAATTTTGCCCACTCATAGAAATAAAAAAATTATAAATTGTTAATAATAACGAATTACTTAGTGATAAAAGTAAACAAACTAAACCCTTCTTATGCATTTTTTTTACCACATTCAGTTAATAATGAATGTAAATTCAAAAAACGAATGCACCAACATGTAATTATTGTTCCTATAGGTCTGACCCATACTGTATATTTCATTTTCAAATGTTCATAGAACACTAACAATTTGTAATTTATAGATTTTTCACATTGCAATTCTAAACTGGTTTTCTTCAAACAATTCTCAAAAAGATGAAGGTTGAAACAGAGTTGTTCATTAAACAAATAGGTCTAACGCGCTGTCTATTAACAAATTGAAGCTTACGTCAATATAAACTTTTCTTCCAATATACATGATACTTATTATTAGCAATGGATAGGATCTAACCAATCACTGTCATATCTTCTAATATGTAAAATCACAAACCCACAAATTATGGTGCTTTTGCCCATTAATATTTTTGAAATTTCTAGATCACTTTATCCGAAGATATTAAAAATTATATACACATAACAAGCAAGTAAGTTAATAATGTCACTGACAATGAATACATTTACTTTATTTCTATTTGCTATTAATATAAGTAACTTAATGTTACTAATGAGAAATCCCATCCTGTGTGTTTCTTAGCTGAATAACCAGAATATGACCCCCCATTGCTTATACGAAGAGCCCTGGTTTTAATTAACGCAGACAATCAAGAGTTTAATATTTGCTTCAAGAGCTTGTTTACACTCAACATCGAAAATTATTTTAATTATTTTGCATTAACAAACGAATTAATAAAATAAGTTTTCTGCTATTTAAACTTAACACCCATTAAATATACAAAAGAAATGGAGCACAATAGTCTAAAATTTATACAAAAATGTACATTTAGCAGCAAAATTACATACTACTTACATTGAATATATGTTTGATAAAATGAAATAAACTTGTTTCATTCACCAAAATTGGGATAGGAAGGCTCCTTGTCGTATCTAACACTTGAAATTCAGTAAATTGGCTACTGGTGGCAGTGGTCATTTTAGGAATTCCGGTATAACCTATGTCGATCTATCACTGATACAAACCAACGGCAGTAAATTGGTAAAAAAGGTAAGGAACGTGGTTAATTCTTCACAAACAAATTATTGTGACGTCACACAATGTCAACGCACCTCGAGTCAGTGACACACGTTGCCCGAACACACTGTACACTCGAAAAGCACCCTTACGCGCAAGGGTAAAGAGATGCTCACCGAGCGTCCATGCTACTTTCGGATTGTGAACCATGATCTGAAGAACTAGAACTGGAAACTGTTTCTGCTGATTTAATTTTTGGCTTGTACTCCGTAATAACAACGGTAACACTGTTAACGGTAACTTCCCTCGTTTGTGCAGAACTTCTATCGACGTTTTTTAGTCGTGGCGGATGCCTACGTTTTTTTAACGACCTCTTGTCTTTCTTCTCCCGTTTCGGATTACTCGTCGCCGGTAAAAATTGACTTGCTACTTGCTGGGCTACTAATTGGGGGTTTATCCGAGGTTTCCTTGTAGAAGTACCTTTTCGTACGTCACACATTAAACATTTAAAAGCCTCTGCTGTGTTTCTGTATGTACACACACTACAATCCCAGAAGTTATCTTCTACAACCTTAGCTTGACGTTTCGTTCTACGCATTGGACTTTTTTTATGGTCCATTTTGGCACTATAACATTGAAAACTACGATTTCCAGGCAAACTGACATCTGTGAAGTTTACCAGCCGCCATGTTTAATTTGTCGTAGTTATTACTTTCTCCGCATGCATACGCAGAGGGCGTCTAGTTGGCGGAATCTATAGGAACGTTCAGCCGGCACGTTTAGCGAAGTAAATCCGTATCATTTAACAAAATGGAAAACAAAAGAATTCATTGCAAATAAATATACCAAAACGTCACGAAATGCGTATTTATTAATGTTAGTATATTGTAATATACAGTATGTAAGAAAAATCAAGAAACAAAAAAATTCTTGAATTTGCAATGATATCTCGATTTTGAATCTTCGGGATTAAGCATAGTTAGCTAGATCTATTTAAAAAGAAAATATTTTCATCAATGACAATTTTGATATTATAAATAGAAACCTATATTTTTTGTTGTATTTTTGGCATTTTAAAGCCAATTTTATAAAATATCTTCTTATCTATCGGTTGCCGTTTTAGAGCTATTTTGATTTCTGTGAAAAAAAAAGCAAAAAAAAAACGTACCATGCATTAATACCTGTAACAGCTGTACAGTAAAAGGTAAAAAGCTTTTATATGAATTGTGGAGGGTACAGGTACTCTACTGTTTAAGAAAGACATAAAAAGTAAACAACATTATACAGGTGTCCCACAAGCTAAGATTGATTTGGCAAAACTTCTTAGTACTAAAAGCTTTTTTTTTTCAAATGGAACGCCTGTATATTTTTACACCAGGTGATGTAGAAAAGTGTTCTTATACCTTTCTCTACCGCTTTTTTTTAAGATTAGTGGTTTTCAGTTTTGAATTAGAAAATTGGCACGCAGTAGACTGCGGATACTACGGATCACTGCTAAACAATATCAATAGAAAACCATTTTGATAATTATAGAAGCGAAGATATCTTAAATTTATTTTTTATTCATGGAGAATGTATTAAAAATAAGCAAAACTTGCCCAGTCTTTAATGAGCGATATACTCAGTTGCCGCCTATTAGCAGAACACATTTCCGTAGAATTCAAGAAAGCTTTTTACTTATTGGACAATGTAAGCAGATGCTAACACCTACAACAGAGGATGAGAACTATGAAATAATGGCATTAATTTACCTTCACAGCTACCGTCACAGCTCCATACGTGCTGCTGCTGAAAAAATATATATATCATATTCATCAATACATCAACTAATGGACGGGTTCTGTGAATCACACTATATAAGTGTAGTACTCCTATATCTGTTTTTGAATTTTTAGGTCATGGTTATTGCAGAAACTGTTAATAAACATAACATATAACAATAACGTAGGCTTCCACGGCCAGAGTCACTAAACGTGTTAAAACTAAACGTGTGCCTGGCTTAGTTTTAACTATACCATATTGTACTACAAGAAAATTATTAGTATCGAGGAATAAATTTTGGTTACGTCATAATAAACTAAATCATCGGTGTCAGTTGTCAATTCTTACGCTAATTTCGCACTACCCTATATGAAAGTAGCCTATATGAACGCTACTTTATATAAGCATACAAATTAGTTGAATTAAAATTAGTTTACAAATATAACAGGTATAAGCAGACCCTTAATTTTGCTTATTCTCTAAATTTATATTATTTACACATAACACGAGGAAGTATAAAAATTCCAGAAAAATTACGAATCAAAATTAATTTCAAGTTGCACGTGTTACAATTTTGCCCGTCTCAACGAAACACAATTTGCAGTTTAAAAATATTTAACTGTTACAATGTGATAGGGTGAATACTTTTAGAATATTCAATAATCTGATTTATTTGTCCAGTTGCTCAAATATTATTTATTACATTACAATAACAATGCAATTAATGTTTGTGGCTTTGCCTATGTAATCCAATTTAAGCAGTGTTCGTAATTTTACGTAGGTATACACTGAGAAAAAATTCTGGTGAAATTTAATATAAATACATTAAGCTCAAATATATTTTGTATATAAAGACAAGAATAAAATTTATTTAGATGCAATATAAGTTTGTTCTTTAAAATTTATGTTCAATTCGTTCAAATAAGAAATCAATTCTATAATAAAATTTAATTTTAAATACGCCTTTTGTGCTAAATTAACAATAATCTTTAATTAATTTTAAATACGCTTTATGTGCCAAATTAACAATTTTAATTTTTTTGAAATATGCCTTGCATCAATTTAACAAAAACTTTTATTTATTATAAATATATCTCAGGAATCAATTAGACTATAATTTATACTTGTTTTAAATGCGTCTTATGTGTTAATTTAACAATAGTTTTTATTTCCTTTAGGTACGCTTTATATCAATTTAATAAACACATCAAGATCAACATTTCTTTGTTCGACATTTTGTCATTCCGGCAGCTTCTTCAAGATAACTAAGCTATTATGTATTACTTTTTGTTTTCGTATTTATCTAGTGAAAAGTCTACCAAAAATTGTATTATTTTTGGTAGCGAATTTTCACTTAGGTTTTGCTTATTGCTTAAAAGAATTCTTCGCCTTCCTTTGCTTTTGGGAAACTCTTCTAATCCCAACAATTTGATTTATAATTAAACTCACACATTTATATACTTGTCTTAAACACTCTGATATATTTTCGCTTCTTACCAATAAATCAACTTCCGCTTTTCTAAAGGAGGTGGAGGTTACATTAACAGTTCCTCTGGCAATGAGTCCCTTTAATAATGATGCATTTAATGTGGATGGTAAAGATGTTTCCATTTCATTTTAATACTGAAATACCGTTCAATTAAATGTATTTATATAAATATGATGCATTATTATCAACATATACAGGGCGTTCAAATATATCAACGCATCATTGCGGCCTTCCTTATTGGCGTGTTTCTAATGCTGACTACAAAAACAAAAACTGGACACTTTGTTTTCGATATTTTTTATCAAATATTTGATGTTTGAGTGAAAATCAGTACAAAGAATCCAGTATATGGATTTAAGTAAAAAATAAAATACGCAAATCGGTTTGATTCTTCATTTTAGCAATTTAACTTCTGTATCACAAATTAAGCAGGTTTTTGAAACATTTTTAGAAGTGCATATTATTTAAAAAAAACATTCTTGTATTCACAAGAATGTTTTTCTTGAATCTCAAGCAAAATATTTAGCGAGTTTCTGTCGTTTTCATTAATACGTGGTTAAAACTATCGAGATGACGACCAAGTTATCAGAAAAAAAAAACTATTACTATTGATCTTAGAAGACTTATTACTTAGCTAATTTAACTGATTTAGTAAAGAAAATATGTTTAGGACAATGTTAGGGGTCCTTAAAACAACGGCATTTTTAACAAATTTACAACACATTAAAATATCATCAATGTAACAAACAAGTAGTCTTAGTTATGAATTTTTAACCGGTTTATACATGAATTACACGAATGTTTCTCAAACTGTTCACTTTCGTGACCCGCTCGTCATCTTGTCAGCCTTCAAAAGTGTAATTAGATATTGGAAATTGGTCTATAAGTAAAGTTCCCTTTATAAAAGTCGCTCACGATTACTACTTTTTATTCTCCATCCCTGCTTTTATAGCAAGTAAACTGATGAATGGGCGTATAAGGTGTATATCGCTTGCAATCTACCGATACTACCTTATCACTTGGTAATCGTCCAAGTTTACTTTTTTTCAGGTTACATACACATATTCTTCTCACGGTGTATACATAAACTGAAATTACTTAAATCAAATTTATTTAAAAATTTTTCTTCAGCCAACACATGGAACAAATTCTTTCAAAATTTCCCAATCCTTATTATGAGGAACGCCGCGGCAGCAATTCCGTATCCAATACGAAACCTGCAACAATAGTACTAACTAAATGTACTTGAATAAGTACTTACGACGGTCAAATACCTCTGTCAGTTCTTCAGATTCCCATGCAGTTTGTTAGTAATTGTGGCACATCCACTGCTTTTATAATAGAAGAATGTAAATTTAAACAAGATAAACACACATGCATATATAAAACGTACACGTAGTATATACCTATAAATACATAGGATTACAACCTAAAAGTATGATTTTAACACACTAACAACTTTTAGATAAGAACTACGCGTAGTTTATCCCAAATAAAATTAGCATCCAAGCAAAAAATTAAAAAATGCACTAAATCTCACTGTCCACCTGGTACCCTTCCTTATCATCTACTTTTTAATATTGAATACTACAGTTGTCTAAAATAAAGAAAAGAACTTTGAGTATAAAGATCTTGTCCCAAAAATATGACATTGCCATTCCAGGTATATATCTCATTTAGTGTTAATATAAATTTCTTAATAAGTATTTCGCTAAACCTTTTTTTCTCTATGTATACGTATTTTAAGAATGAAAGAATGATTTCACATATTGCCACATATTTACATGTTATTTCACAAAATGCATTTTTCAATGTACATACTTCCAGGAATTCTATGCTCCATTGGAAGTAAATTCACACACGCTACGTTTGCAAATTTGTAAATTGGGCCTCCCTTAAGTAACTTAAGGGGTGTTTTTAATTATTCGAACACTTGACTAAACAGTTCGAGAAAATGCGTTTTTTATAAGTGAAATAAAATAGGAGCTCCGTTTTAAAATTGTTCCAGCAACTGTTCGATCAATGCATCGAGCAATTCAAAATTACACCCAATGTACAATCTGTTTTTATAAGTTCACTTGAGCACAAACAACTGACGACGTTAACATCTACCTAATAATAAAACAAAATGAACATACGATGTGCACTTTTTACATTACGCCGTACATGTTACTGGTATATAATTTTTCATTGAAGTCAACCCGATTCCAAGAAATTGTAAACATAATTTCACAACACCCTATATTTTTACATTTTTTTAGATCCAGTTGTATTGGGATTGTCCCTAGTAGCACATGCGATTGGCGTAACGTTAGCTCCCGATCACCCCTACGTGATAGCAGTGTTGGCATTACGTAAGAGTGTGAACATTTTACACTTTTGGCTGAACATTAGCTCGCAACGTTTTCGTATACTTACCTGATCTTTGGGCGAACTATCTACTTTGGTGTGCACCGAGCTTTAACGAATATTCTCTGAAAATTGGCTCACCGTTGTCTGTCGACATGATACCCAACTTAGGGAAGTACCATTAGTTTTGTACCTCACTGACACTCTACCCATCGTGGCTAATCGTCATGAATATTGCGCCGACCGCACGACGTTGTACCAACCGTCAGCCAATCAAGTGTGTTACTATGGATTTCCCGATTCTATAAATTTAAATTACGAATCGGACAGAAACAGTTCACGCACGCAGTTAATTTGTGTTAGTTTGGCATTATCAACGGTTTTGTAACTTCTGTTAAAGTAGTTAACTTCATTACCGTTTGTTGAACATTAAATGGTTGAAGAAAGTATTATGATGTATTTTCTAATAAACCGATACCTGCTTATACAGCTTACGGAAGATTATTCCTTCTCTCAGCAATTTGGAGAAATAGTTTTAAAAAAATAAAGGATACCCGGAGATACATATTGCACAACATAAAATTACATCCAAGTACACAGAGTGCTCACATTCGGCTACAAACCGTACGTTTGGGTTTTTTAAATGGAATATTCTATTCCTATATTATGACGTTTTTGAATGCTCCTCTTCAATTTATGTTAGCTTTCCTAATATTCCCCATACCTACATATCTTAGTTGTTAAGATAATTTGATGTTTTGCTAAATCCCGTTATTTCTTTAATCGCCCCATATCTTAAACGCCTTACACGCTAGAGCGATGATTCTAATTTTATTCGGTTTGGTATTTCTTAGAGCTTTCGACAGTATATCGATAGGAATTAAATTCTACGACATAGCCATCGTCAGGTTTAATTAATGTTATTTCAATATTTCAAAATATAACACCTTGTATGTTTTTTCCAGAATTCAATATAGAATCTTTTCTAGAATTTTGTTCTATAAACAATTCCGTATACCTAAAATGCTTGATTATTTGATAAATTAAATATGAAGACATGCTGCGTTTAAAAACAGTGTGCCTCAACGAAATATGACGAACTTTTGCAAGCAAACGTTATCTTTTTCAGTGCGATTTTACCATCTACTCGAAGTAACTCATCTTCCAAAAAAACTTTCTGAACTAATTTCTTAAGCAATGCATAACGTGGACGTTACACAAAATATGACTGGCCAAATGTTAGTAAATGTTGAGTAAAATATAAAGAATCGCATTGTAGTTTGAAAAGAAAATGATGTTCACTACGAATAGATGTTTAAATGGTAAATTTTACAGATTATTTTTAATAAAAATAATCTGTACAATAAAAATCAGGGTGAGACGGGAGTAACTAACCAAACTCCAGGTGTGTATTGTCAGGTAAAAAGCTTGCATGTCCTTATCTGATTTTCATTTATTTTCAAGTTACAACTTTAATTAAAAGATTGTAACTAGCGTTTTTGTAATTGGTCCAAATTTATTCTTGTTTTCCAGTTAATACGTCTTAAATAAAATAAAAATATCCTTGCATCGACTACCCATGTAAACCAAAAAGTCACCTACGTTCTACATTAAGTGTGTTTCGCTTCTTACATATGACGTATGGTCTATTTGAAGAAATCCTTTCGAAGCTTAAAATCATTTCAATAATATTGTTGTTAGAATGTGTTTATCTATGCGAATTTTGTAATATGGGAATGCTAAAGCTACTGTTGAAGAATATCATCAACGGTTTCCATATCAGAGAAATCCTGGTAAAACATGTTTATCAGTTTTTGAAGCAATCAGGAGAGCAACAGGCGCCCTTCATAGACGAAGCATAAAATGTTTCGAGGTAAATAGCGGTATTTTTAAACATTTATTCATAGAACGCTGTGATTAAAAATATGTTGTGTCGCGTGTGCCCCAGGGGATTTTGCTCGGACTCAACTTGTTTACTTGCTGGATATATTTATGGTTGTTAAATATCCTGCATAATATGCATGGTTTGAGGACGAATGAGCCACAGCTCACAACCATAATGTAATAGAATTCCATTTTGCTCTACATTTTCCTAGTGTATAATTATGATCAGGAGGTGCTATAGCATGATCACCAAGAAATCCAAATAAAACATCATATGTGGGATTTGGTGCAAGATGTAGCACATAATGAACATTAGTAATTTTAAGCACTATTACAGATACAAGCACACTTCAAATAAATGTTGTTATCGAATAAAAATTTGATAACTTGATTAATAAAATAAAATTTTCCTTGTTTTTTAATGGAACAAGCTGTATATTTTTATATTTTTGAATGGTCGTTCACCCTGTGATTCCAAATATATCATATTATATTAGACTATTTTATATAATTAACGGCTTATTTTATGCGAAATATAATGAGTTAGAAAGTAAAGAGGCTGTCAAACTGTAAATAACGATTATGCTACAAATGAAAAAGTAGAAATTCGTAAAAATAATAAAAACAAATATACTGCAAATACGTAAATGTTGTGCGAAAGAAACATCACATCACCGTCACAGTAAATGAAAAACCTCTTAACAGACTACTTTATTTTGAAGGTAAAAATTAAATACTTGCTAGCACGTCTTGCAATAACTTTTTTCGTTATTTTATTAGAGAAAATTCAGAACACAATTTATTAACCGCTGCAAAAGGAATAGGGACGTCTTAACAATCCATCTAACTTTAAATAAGTTAGACTGCATCTATAAAACAATACCGATACAAAAGCTCCCAAAAGTTCAGAAGGTGAAAGGATTACAGTTTTGACAACAAATCATTCAAGTTTAGACAGTGATCCAAATTTCCTTATTGAAATTATATGTATCGAGAGAGGAATCTGTTTTTTTTTCATTTCCGGTACATTTAATAGAAAAATAAGCACTCGCGGAAACGAAAAAATTATAGAAAAAGAAAGCTAATACAAAAAGTCAAGAAGGAAGTCAATCAAGATGCTCTCGAGCAACAAAGCAACATGCAAGCGTTTCCAAAGATATTTTCACTGTTAATTTGAAACTATAAGAAGTTGGCCCAACTACCATATTTTGGAAAACTTCGCACTTTACTCAATAGTAAAGTAAGGAAGGTATCAATATTTTCTGCGGGACTTTTTATTTGTAGCTTTTCTCTTTCTATTATTCTTTGATCTCCTCGAGTGGTTATTGTATCTATTAAAACGCTGGAAGTGTAAAAAGTGGATTCATTTGAGTATACAATTTAATTAAAGAAACTAGAGTAATTGTTCAAACTTCCAATCATTTATTGGTAACATTGTAGTCTTGTCCTCTTCTAAACATCCGTGAATTTTTGGACCGTTAATATTATATACTGCTTGTAATTATACATTTTTAAAGTTCGAAGAATTGCGGAGATACTTTTATCTAACTCTCGTGCAATAATTAATATGCTGCTTTCCTAAATTTGTATAGTAAAATTATGAAAAAAATAATTTAGCGACACGTGCTTGGAATTTAATGTTTACCTTCAAAATGAAGCAACGTATTAAGATGTTCTTCATTTTCTTTGACGTCATGTTTTTCATATCTTAATAGCGATAAACGTATTTGCAGAAAGAATAGATTCGAATGCAGTTTTATATATTATTATCTTTTCCGCAAATAGAATATTTAGAGAATATTTACACATTTCCGACCAAGTTAATTTACAGATTAGCAGCTAGTAAAAGACTAGTAACTGTCTTATTTTGATGCTTACTTTCTAACTCAGAAATTGTCCTGATTTTATTCAGTAAAATTAGCCATTAATTACTTAAAGTAGTCTCATATATTTGAAATCAGGAAATGAAGGGCTATCCAGAAATATTAAAATATATAGAGCGTTCTGATAAAGAAAGTAAAACAATGTTTTGTTGGCCGCGCCCATTACAAACAATTCTGATAGTTATCAAATTTTTATTAGGTAGCAGTGAAATACAACCTTTTTTAATACTTTTTTTTTATTCCTACAATAATAATGAAAATAAGTAGTGGTGACAACAAATGACAAACTCTGCACATATGTTAAACAGTTTGTACGCGATTACTTACGTATGATACCGCAAAGAAATGAAATCTTGTAATGTTGCAACACTCTACGTTTTGAAATTAAAAACTTATCCGCATAATTTAATACTAAAATTACGAAAGAATACGTTCTAAGTAAATATGTATAGATATAAAAAAGCGCTAGAAAAGTCTCTTTATCATATTATGGAAAAACTTGAAAATGGCAACGGTTTCAGCGGCTATCTTCTGGAATTTAATTAATATAAAAAAAGAATGTACTGCTGAAAACATCAGCAATACTTAAACAGAGTATTTATGATATCAGAAGCAAAAGAAACATCTGCATTTGGCGATAACCTCAAACTTGGCTCAATTTTGGCTTGATACTCCGTAGAACCTTCTACACATATTTTTCCAAATATTTCCTTAACTAATTTACGTGTTTTATATCATCAAATTCAGCAGAAAATAAACTGTTAGATCATAAAATACAGGAAATAGCTGACTGTAGTAGAAAGAAAAGAAACTTGATTGAGCTTTGGTACTTCTAAAGCGTTGGAATGGCAATAAACACATCCTAGGTGAATATTATTCAAAGTTTTTCGAGACATAAGCATCAAACCTTAATCATCTGTTTTTCCGACATAACTCCGGAGACTTTGACAATAAACTAAGTCTTTTTTGGCCTGACTGGTTGTCACAACAAACTCTAGCAACTTATACCTTTCCTAACAAGCTTTATTAAATTATAATTATTGTAAATTATGAAAAAAAAAATATCAACAACTGATATAGGTAGAATTGTATTGGAACATATAAATATAACTGGTAAAACATTCTATTCAGTTCAATGATAACTTTCTATCCAATGTAAACACGATTCCCTTTCATAAAATTACACGAGGATACGCCTTACATTGTGTTTCCAATATTATCACGAAATTAACGCAGCAGCAGTAGAAATACATATATTAAATTATGTATTAAATTCAACAAAAAGACGTTGCTCGGACGGCGAAGCCCGATTCGACGAGAAAACAGAGGACGCACATAAACAACTTCCTCTACGGTCCCACGGCGCGGCTCGGCGACAGACGAAGCCCCACACCGTGGACCCCGCCGTTTCCCGATCGAGTACAGGTCTTGTTCTTCTTATCACGAACTGGATTCTTTACGGTTACCATGGTAACGTGATGTCTATGCTTCTTGCGCAGTCCGTTGTTCGCTTTTGCGTTCACGAGTCCGTCGAAGCAGTACTTTTTGCTCTCCTATATAGAACGAGCGAGCAACCTCTGGGTATAAAGCACATTAAACCCCAAAGAGCCTGACTATTCCGAAAACAGAACATTTTATATTATAAACTGAACTTTATCCAATTCTACTTCGATGCTATCGAATATTTTCTTTTTGCGTACAATTACAATTAAAGTTCTTATCTAGAAACGGCATCTTGAAGTATGAGAAAATCGCGGCTTTTGCACATTCGTCATGATGGAAATGCAATTCTCTTTTCTAACTCGATAAATCTTAAGTCGGATGTATTATATACAGGTTGATTTACGTAACAAGTCCATGAGAAGTTTATGAATGTGTAATCAGACTTCAAGTCTGAAACTTTGGAGTTGGACATATATATATATATATATATACATATGATCTATTTAAGTAATGCATTTTCATTAATATAATAGCATTTGCTACAACGGAAATCGCTGGCAACTTTGTTCTTTTTAGTAGAAATGGGTTTCTTTTGTTTTGGGTTCTAATTTTCGTGTTAAAACCGCTTTCATTAAATATCTCCACTGCTATATTTCCAAAAAAATGTGAACAGAATATTGTATCGAATAAAAAAGTTTGACACCTATGCTATAAATAGAAAAAAAAACCTTTTTATGTTGGTTTCAATGTGTACAACTCCTGTACTTATTAATGAACTAAAAAATTACAAAAAAAAAAAGGTTACATTACAGCAGGATCTTCAAGAGCTAAAGTTGTTAAGCTACATAGTATTAATTATGGAAAACGTAATAAAATGATATCAAGCACAAACGATACCTTTGTTGCTCGATATCCACAAAAACTGAAATCGTCACCAAATATTATTATTCGTTTAACTAATAATACAGAATATTGAAAATTTCCTATTCCCCAAGGCGATAGTTCCAAAGCATAAACCTACTGTTGATGACGCAAACATGGAACTTAATTTAGCATACTTTATAGTAAATACAAAATACTTTGTGTTCAAATTACGAGAAAAAAAGGCAATAGGCGGTAAAGAACATAATATTTATTTCAATAAATGTTCAAAGTTACGCCCTTGAACTTCCAGGCACTTTTCACATCTCCGAATTAATTCTTTAAGACTAACTTTTATTGAATTTCGGCTCAAACTTTCAAATGTATGCCTTATTCTGAGTATACAATACAAAGAGCATAATTAGGAACTCGATAGCGGCTATATGCGAAAAAAGACCTCTCAATTATGCTCAGAGAACTCTGCTTCTGCACGAAAACTGCAGGCAGGGTGTATAAAACACGAATTGTTCGAGCAATGCCGCTTTGAGAAATTACAGCATCCATCTTACAGTCTTGGCCTTGCCCCCTGTGACTATTATCTCATTGAGAAACTCAAAAAACACTTGAGAGGGCATCGCTTTTTATAGAGTGATGATTTGAAAAACTTTGTGGAATCGTACTTTACAGAATTACAAAACGATTTTTTTCCAAGGCATAGCGTTGCAAAACGTTGAAATAAATTCTTATGCTGAAAAATAAAATTTGATTTGTTGTCTAACTTGTTGTTTTCATAGCCTGGTGTATAATTTAAAAAACTGCCCTGGTAATTTTAATCTTTGCATGGAATCCAAGAAGCACCACATGTTCAGAAAATTTTGGCGAACTATGTGAGTTGATTTCCTGCAATCAACCACTTTTCAACCATTAGGAAAGATTTAGCCACGTCCAGGAGTGGCCAATTCTGTACATACAGGATCGACTGTTTTTTTCTTACAAATGTGTAGAGATACAGATACTTACTAACATTTTGATATTTGACCCGTTTAAATTGTGTGTAAAAATCAATAGTGGAGAAGGAAACAAGCCAATATGATACTTTATTATTATTTATAAATTGAAAAGTAAAGGACGATGTTTAATTTTCGTGATCTTTAAATATGACGAATCCAATTATATGTATGTAGTTCCAAAACAAGAATAAAAAATTCGCTACATTTGGTAATATTCAAATATTTTTCTCGA
The DNA here is from genome assembly GCA_902654985.2 of Oryctes borbonicus. Lineage (NCBI taxonomy): Eukaryota > Metazoa > Arthropoda > Insecta > Coleoptera > Scarabaeidae > Oryctes > Oryctes borbonicus. The sequence continues at coordinate 3,847,366 of LR736867.1, read as the reverse complement.
TTGATGATTTGTAACAATTTTCTTCAAGTTCCCTGACTTGTAAGAATTAAATTAGTTTGTACAGTTATAATTTAACTTTGTTTAATTTCTTTTTTTTTTTCAAGATGAAATCTTATTTAAAAGGAAAGTCTATAATTACCCTTTTTATTTCTGTAACGGACCTTTCAATGTTATAATTACAATTTTGATGTTTTTCTAGCTAAACGCTAAATCACCAGAGCCAATCACTTAAATGATTTGCCCGTTCTTCGACTTGCTCCTCGAGAATATTTTATTTTGGTGAATAAATCACGTAAACGTTGCAGAAATTTACTTCTACATATAATTAGCCAACTTATATAATAATTCTGGGTGTGCTTCGTCAAGGTGCAATTAGTAAATACGCCGTTTGAGGGAACTTTTTTGAACAGAATTAATAATTTTGAAAATTATGTCCATTATTTCCTTTGTGTTTCTTTTGCTGGCAGTGGTAGCTCAAAATATATATATTTATACAATTAATTAAAAAAATGGCGCTTTAAAAAGGTAATTATTAAATGCGTTGGATATATTTACTCTACACCTCCGATCTTTTCTTTTAAAGAAATTATACCCTATAATTTCTTTAGATGTATAACCCTAAAAATCCTACGAATAAGAATAGGCCATGTACATTCTGAAGATATCTAATTGCAAAGAATCAACGTGTTAACATCGTTATATGTATATCTGCTCTTTTATATTTTTACTAATTTTCTTAGTCCTTCACATAACAGTATTTCGAGACAATAATAGATCTTTTTATTGCAGCAACAATTTCGCTAAAAAATCACTAAAATGCGAGCCTGAGCGGTAGCTTACTTTGAATGATGCAGTAGCCATTGCACCTGGGTCTTTTGAAGCAATTTTATTGAACTTTTAATTGGGTCTTAAGATCTCTAATTTAAGTTTTCTCAAGTCACTACTTTGATATTCTATTTGATATTTACTATGTAAAGTTAAAGAATGACTCTAAGTTACCTTTTTTAGTGATGACTAGGAAGAAGGGATAACGTATTAAACAATAACATTCTATGCTTCATGGCAATAATAACGTCTCATCTTTCTTGTCTATTGATCATTTTAATGGGTACCAAAAGGTAGAAGTAATTTTAATTTAGAACGACCAAAATCGTGATCGACTTGTTGGCCGCTTTTACTTAGTACATTCCTAGCATTTACAACAACATAATATACAACGTGTGTCAAAAAATACCTACCATACGAATTTTTTTCTGGACTTTTATAAAATTATAATAATCCAGAAAGTTTGATATATGAAACTACGGTCTCCTGTCTAATAGAAAGAAATGCTTTTTCTTCACGATAACCGCTTATGTAGTTGAACAAAATGCACCAAAAGTACATAGATTTTTCATGTAAACATCGATAATTCTTGATAACAACTCGTAACACCTAAGTAGTGCAACTACCTCCCGTTTTTTTTAGTAGTTATATCAGTTGCGAATGCTTTAAGCAGATTAAATGTAAATGTGGACTGTGATGGATTACCCCGAAGAAAGGCGAATTTGTTATTTTTGAGATAAGAGGTCGTGGTTTCATATTTGAGTATATATGTGAATTTTCAACAACTTTTTCAAATAACATTTTCCTCTATTTTGAAAAATAAGGGCACTTTACTCTTGAGCCTCTGTATACGGTAAAAGATAAATTGCGTTTAATGGGCGTCAAGTTAATTTTAAAAGGAGCTGAAACTTTCTGCATTACTACAATTTTATAAAAGTCCATAACAAACAAAAATTCTATATGGTGGGAATTTTTTAATTCAGGAATTTAGAAAATAGGGTTTTATCTGAAAATAGATTTAATGTCAGATTTAATCGCTACATTCTTTTTACTATAAAAAAAAATAATTTATTTATTAGATATATGCCTTGCTGGCAGTACATATTTGTCACAACAAGTGTCTAATTTCCTTGTCGGATTTTGTTAACGTCTTTAAGTCGCGGTAAGTAATTTATGTAATACCACTTAACTGTTGAACTTGACGTCACTAAACAGTTGCTTCTGTGTATTATAATATACTATACCAAAATAGAAATCGCCTCCAACATCGTATATGGAGCACTTGTTATTGTTATCGCTGCACCGACTTTTAGACCTTTAATTTGTTAATTAACGTGGATGTGACGTAGATCTATCTTTTGGTTTATTCTACATTTCAAATATTCATTTTGTTGTTTTGAACGCGTTTAGATTTTATGGAACCAAAATTATTTACTAGGAGAACAGATCTATGAAATGTAAACTGGATTGTCCTTCCTGTTTTGTTATTTACAGTGTCTAAGCTGAAAATTAAAAATATTAGGTAAGTATTTATTTCTATAAAAATATACCGGTTAGAAAATCTGTATAGTTCAGACACTTTAACGATTTGACCTAAAACACAATTTTTAATTGCTACTTTCTGAAAAGTTTTGGTAATTTTATTATAAAAAGTAATCTTTATTCGTTCCTTATCATTTGTGGGGATCCCGTAAAGAAGAATAAATCGTTATTTAGATGTATGGCACAATAATTAGACAGTAGTGTTCAATAAAATAGCAGCAGTTAATTCGAAGTTTTTATGATATGAGTAGAAATTCGTTCAGACATATTAATTTAAAATATCTTCGCCTAAAAGTGGTTCCCAATTTTCTTATTTTAAATGTAATTGTATACTTTTTTCAACTTAATCGATTGTACATGCATGCAAATTTGTATTAAGGCACCTTGCCTCTAAAGCCATTTTTTTTGTGATATTTATTTGCGCCGCTCTCGTTGAAACTAAATATTTGAAGATTAAGCCATTTACTTCTTTAGAATGAAATGGTAGATTAAGCATTATTATTATTAAGCATTTATGCACCTTATAGTTGGCGTTACTAAATTTTATACAGGGTGTTCATAACGGACTAAGGTATTTTTAAATACACTATTGAATTGGAAAAGAAATTCCACATAGACTTATGTTAGGATTTGATATACCTATTTTTTCCCAAGATATTAACGATTCTTTCTTCAAACTGCATATAATGGGTTAAAGCACTCCTTCTGTAATCTTTACTTGAAAGTTCGTGCTGTTTGACAAATACTTCGCTTATTGATGCTGAATATTCAGATAATAAATGGAGCTCGCTTTGAAACACAATAACCTATTATATGCAGTTTAAAGAAAGAATCGTTAATATTGATCTTAAAAACTATTAAAAATAGGTATATCAGGCTCATTTGAAAAGAAAGTTTTTCAGCTTAAAAGTATCTGTATTTAAACGCGCTGTATAAAATTTAATAACGGTGACGATAAGCTATGCTACGCGGTTGCAATACGTCGTTTTATTAGTAACAGGATCTTTGGTGGGTTTCTAGCATTGAGGCGACAGTGACAGTTATGTTCAGATTATTTCTTATTTGTCTGGATGTTGTAAAAGATTCCTTCTTTGCACACTTTCGGATGAGTTCGTCTTCTGTATTTGTCGTTTGTCTTTTTTTGCAACGTCTTTCAACTTTCTTTTTTCACTTTAAGGAACTCGCGATAAGTTTCGCTAAACATCATTTGCACAAACCTATAACATTTTCCTTCGTTAATTAATTTTTATTAACTCATTGTTCCACTGTACAATGCTTCTCTAGGTCCATTATTTTATTTTAACACGTTAGATTTTAAATTTGTTGGATGTTGTAAAAGATCGCATCAAGACAACAATGCTTAGTACCAGGACAGTAGTATACATGTATACATGGTTACAAATTAATTCAGTGGAATTTAGATATCTAGCTGCAGGTATATGTGAATGTATATAATACTGCTATTTTGTTGAACACAACTGTAATTATTTACAGTTGTGTTCAACTTATGGGGTCACCCTTATGGGTTCCATTCTAATAATTAGGTTTCCGTGTTCTGAAGCTTTGGATTGGATTATTTCCATCCTCTGCTGAATAAAATTAACCATTTATTTTATTTTTACCTATCAGTTTATTGAATGAAGCTTCTTTATTCGAGCAAAGAAAGTGTCCTCTGCTAAGTTTTAGTTTTTTTTTTATTTGCTGGTATCTTCTCAATTTCACTATTTTAAAATATTTTATTTTTGAAACTTTACGTTTCTAAACTTTATATCTCGCTGATGTTAAATTTTTATATTTTCGTATTATATAGATAACAACTAGATACGCTTTAAATTGATTGATTATACAATGAAAAAAGAACGTATAAATTCACCAATCTTTCCAATAAAATTTGAAAATTAAACTTTATTTGGCCCACAATTTTTAATTTAATAGCTAAATACAAATTCAAACTAAAATAGAAGTAAAATTCTTACCAGATTGAAATTTTCCGAAAACAATACAGGACTTTACCTAAAAAGCTTTTACAGTTCAGAACCCTATAATTAAATATAACAAAAACAAATAAACTTCGTAACATATTCCGAGGGTGCTTTCAAATTACTCTGTGATTACAACTTGTGATAAAATTACCAGATTTATCCGCTAAAACAATACAAAGTTCTTTGCATTCTTCATTGCATCTCATTCTCACATTTTATTCTCTTTGCCAAAAATATTCATCATAGTACTGAAATATTGTACACCACTGAATTCTTATTAAACTTTATTTGCTTGTATTGGTTATTTTCCTCTCAGAAAAGGAAGAAGAAGCACGCTTATTGATTTCGCCTAAACGTAATTGTAAAAGCAAATACAATCAAAGCAAGCTACTCTATGTGCTGAGTTTATTTCAAAGTCTATGTGAATTTATTACATATGTACTGCATTAAGAACAAAAACAGAAGGATTAAAGACTATCCACTAACTTGCTGTATATGAACTTTGAAATATTAACTAATTAAATATTCTTAACATAGGGTATAACCCTACTTTAGGATTTCGGCTGGAGCGTGGTGAAGATCGGCGGTCCACTTTGTATGCTTCTTTGTTTTTGTGCAAAAATATAACAAGAGAAATGATTTCTCAATTAAATTAATTTCCCACGTTCGTTAGATATAGAAGTGTCCCCTACACACTTTAAATTAAAATAAAAACAAATAATGTTTTACCAAAATTAAATTAATAGATGGAAAGAAATCACGCGTACCGCTAAATAATCAAAAATTGAATTTACCTTAGTTTTGAAAACACAGTCAAATAGGTTTTCAACTATTAAATATGACGACACGTTTCATAATAGACAATATTTTAAATTATTTCTATAAAATTTTCTTTCTCCAAAAGTACTACATTACAACGTCTAATTTGCCAGAAGAATTCGCGTTCTGAAGCCCAGTTTTATGATCTTCAAATATAAGGTAAATTCTATAAATTTTTCAACAAAAATGTTACGTTAACAACGAACGACATGAAAATGATGGACAGAAGACAAGTGATTTGGTTGTCTCACCTGGATTATCGTTAAATGCAGATAAGTTTAACTAGCAACTATATAATCCACCAAAGAATTGAAATAGACCAGAAATACTCTATGTTCCTCTCCGTTGATTTATTTTTTAGACATGGCCACCTATATCTATTTTCTTAACTAATCTTCATGAAACTCTCAAATATTTAATTTCAACAAAAGCGATGCAAATGCTAAAATTTTAACATGATCATAAACATCTCGAAGACAGTTAAATGTCTAATAATATTTAAAATGAGAATGTTGGTAACTATTTCCGGCTCAACCGGAAGTGGTTCGTAGGCAAAAATATTTTAAATTAATAGATCTAATGCTACATCCACCAATTCCAAAATTTCAGGGTTTCGTGAAGTGCTCTGTGTAGTAGTTGTATGGCTTTAATGTTTACTTGGAGTTTATTTCAATCTGCTCCCTATAATTCAACATTGTTAATTTTACAAAAAGTTATTTACAGTAACTTGAACCTGTTGAATTTTGCAGGTTTACTCACTCTCACTATTAACTCTGCATAGTCTACAAAAGATGTAGCTTAACACTGTTGAATTTAACTCTACTCTTAAGTCAGTTTTCTCTTAATCTCTGTTTGTTCAGTTTTGTTCGTCAGCTGTTTACACGCTCTACTACAGAATTTTAAATTTTGATATATTTAGGAAGAAACAAATTTTCCTGTATACGTAAAGGCTAATCAGCCATACCACGATGATAGGTTAGTCATTTGGTGATTTTACTTCTCAACTTTGTAGATCTGTACTTACAATTACTAGTATTTATTGAGCCAGTAATGGGAACAATTATAAACAATGCGCCCTTTGTGCAGATATATGCAATTTCAGCTCAATAATTTTTCTTTGTTGTAAAATGAACATAAACTTTTAACAAATTGTTGATATTTATACAAATAAATTTTTGAAAATTGGGACTGACATGATATGCTACAGTTACAGATGTGACGAATTAATGGAATTTTAGAGTAACAAATTAAGCTGATATTAAAGACGAAAATACGGTTTATTTTGCATATGACAGGATTAAAACGAATAATCAAATTTGTGCGTTATATTAAAAGTGGGAAGTGGAAGTAAAGTTGATTTGTTAACTATTTAGAAAGCCAATGTGCTCTTTAAATATTTTTAAAAATTCGATAGTGCGTTCCTTAATACCATAAAATCACCTAAAAATATAATTTTCCTTTCTAAAGAAGCAAGAACATTAACGGACAAGGAAAACAAAAAAAATTAGATGCATATTCCTAATGGGAAACATAAGGAATACGTACGCGCAAGAATATAGAAAGAAGAGGAAAAACGGCGAATTCTATCATTTTTACCTTAAAAACGTATAAGGAAAATTCAACAATATATCTTAAAAGAAGTTCTAGCTGGAAATTCGAATATATAGGAGCGAGGCAGACAACTAGAGTAGAGAGAGCAGAATAGGCGAGTGCGCGTCCCAGTGACAAGTGTACCCCCACCCAAAAGCCCCAGCTACCCCACCTACCTTCCAACTACCCCCACTAACCAACCCCCGACGGACAACTTTTTATGTTGTGTATACTAAAGCGGATATATTCATACGCCCCACGTTTAAAGCGATAGATCGCTTCAAGAGAACGAATTTTCCCGGACTGTTTTCTACGGTAGAGCACTGGTTTTATCGTATTTGGAATTATACATCATTTTTGATTTCATTAAATTTTTTTCTGATAAATATGAAGATATTCTACATAAAAGTTTTTATGTAGACAATTTCCAAAAACTATTATTTTGCACGTTATATTACAAAATCTCGCAGAGTTTATTGGATTTGAATGAACCTAAAAGAATTCAGGAATTTTGAAAATTTGAGGGATGACAAAATTTGAGGGATTATTAAAATTACCAATAACGATCAGCGAAATTCCCTCAAATAATGTAATGTGGATCCATAGTTTTAAATAAATAAGAATTTCTTTTTGCGATATATAAAAAAAGCATACAAGAAAAATCAATTAAACCAAGTACTCCCTTAAAGAACACGGTTTTAAATTAGTTTAAAAACACTTGCAACTCGAAAATTAAGATTTCCCTAAAATCCTCGATATTTTGGTATAAGTACAACCCAATCCTTTTAGCAGCCAGATCGCCCGATTTCGGGGTGCAGCTCCCTTTCAAAACGCGTAAGTAATATTTCTTTCGGAACATAATTTGAAGTATATTACATAGTTTCAAGGATGATGTAAATTATTTTCGCAGGAAATACGCAAACAGGGGACCAGGTACCCCATTTTTGTTGCAGTTCCTTTTTTTTTTATTTTCCAAAAATAAACTCGCTTGTACGTAGAAGTCGGTGCTCTATAAGTTTGGACAGTTAATAGTAATAACACTAGCCGACAATTTTTGTATTTAAAACAATGCAAAATACTAAAATTGTAGATTGTTAAGTCAATGATAAAAATCATGTCGGCTGGTATAATTAGTCAACATACCATACGAACGATTACCATAAGTGTAACAGAACTTGTGCTTCAGTCAATCGTAGTTAGTTATGTTAGTATTTTAGGGATTCAAAACAATTAGTCGTCTTTTTTTCCAGAGCTGTTAATATAACAACAGATACAGTAAATTTTAAAACAGACACAAATCAATTAATTAAGCAACATTTACTGTAATATCTTCGAATTTCATGAAAATCATTCTGTTTGCAATCAATGCACATATTTATATTATTTTCAAGTTCTTATTTTTATCATATTTTCAGTTTATACACCATTTTTTTCTTTAACTTAATGTTTTTTGTTTTTTAATAAAAAAATTTAAAAATATGTAAATATTTTAAAGTCTTAGTGTTATTTTCAACATAAACACAATTTGTTATTTTGGGTATCTTAAAGTGTCACTTTTTTAAATTTGTTTGTTTACATGTCCTTTTCAATGTTCAGTTAACAAAAATTTGTTGTTAACCCTTGCCAACTCTTTTCTTTGTAAATATTTGAAACAACCATCTTTGGCATTCCCGTTATGGTAACTCCTGATGAAGTTGGGAACAATGAGTGAAGTATTAAGTACTAAAAGAAAAAATACAAAAGCTACTAACATCCACCATGCACAAACGCGTGTTTCGCCGTCTCGTGTATTTTGATGGAAAGTAGTTGATATTGTTTGTCTAGGTTAGAAATGGAATTTTGAAAAATAATCGAGAAAATAAACAATCCTTTTCAATTTGGACTATCCATTAAATAAAATTTTACCACCTACGGATTTGGATAAATCTGGCCCGAGGATTCAAGATTGGAAAGGTTTTCTGGATTTGGATTTCTTCAAATCTACTCTTCAGTAGAACATCACAGGTACCGAAAATTAAATAATTTAGCCAAAATAAAACATAAATTCCATTAAAAAAATCAATTTTAAATTTAATATACGATTAAAAAATTATTGGTTAGGAATTAGAATAAGTTTTTATTTAATTTGAAAGAAATTTTCTAAATTTGTAAGGCAAATGTAATTTTAAAAACTTCAACTAAAGTAAAATTTGTATCTCGCACACCCAAAACTTGTTGAATTTATCTAATTTATCAATTTGCTACACTACACTACACTACACTACACTACACTACACTACACTACAAGGAAAATGAAATACGTTTTTCCGTTTTACGGTTCGTCAGTGTACGAACAGCTATCACCTACTACAAGTTCATCGACGGCATAACGCACGTCTGTGCATGGTAGATATTAGTAGCTCGTATGATCATCGCTTAATTGGTGTGATGCTACTTCGCAGGACGTGGGACATTGCTCACTTCTGCAGAGGTCGATATAGCAATTGAGTTCGACATTTTCAGCGATTAGAGTATCCTTAATTAGATACTCTCATTCAGACATTAGAAATTATAGAGTTTTAATTATTCATCCAGGAACCAGACCATCTACTCAGATTTTCCACTCCATTGGTTTACTTTTCAAGGTTGTACAGTAGAGTATTTCGCCTCTGCTTCTGTAATAATAATATTAATTAAAATTATGATAAAAAAGTTATATCTGTTATGGTTTCCGAGATTTTTACAAAAAATTAAAACTGGTGCAAATATGTGGCTACAATGCTTGCAACAAACTGCTGGGGTGCTGTGGGTTAGTGTATTGCGCAGATCCAAGGTGTTTATTCACAATTTGTTTATTGTTGTTCGCCTGAAAATAGTAAATAATATTCTGGTTACTACATTTAATTGTTTGCTCTTGGACGACACAACACTTCTTTTGCAATATTTGGTTGAAATTTTATGATTACCTCCTAATGACTTATATGATTTTTTGAATGGGATAAGACGATGGTTGAGGACTCTAGTCCTGAGGGTACAGCGATGCAGGTGATAATTCTTTACTACCAATCCGCTCTCCAGGGTTTTCGGGAGATTCTTCAAGAACGGAACTACACTTTAGACCGGTATTACGCTCCTCTAGAAAAAGAATCTGAAGATGATAATGTGGATGACGATGATGATCGAAATGATAATTTACATAGTGAGGCTCATCCTAGAGGGGAATTGAAAACGATGTACAAGAGTCGGATCTAATACGCAATCGGCATTGAAACTTGAGAAGTCGAATGTAGATGAGAGAGCAAACAAGATAAGTGGTTCGCCATAAAAATATAAAAACTATATCTTTGATGAACCCTTTGGCCTTGAACCTGTCCATGCACAAAGCAACTTTTCTTGTAAGATACCATCGAAAATACTACTAGAAAACCCGATGTTGGACACATTCACCTGTCAAAGAAAAATATGGAAGATGTTTATTTTACGAAAACCAATGTCAAGAACTTGAAGATAATTTGTGGCGAATGGAAAGTAGTAATACGTTTGGAATAATTCACACTCTCATAAAAATAATTCATTTTTCTGTTATAATGTGTCTATATTTCGCTAAGGTTATATATTTTTGGCCAAGAATAAAAGCCACCATCAACATCAAAAGTTGGACCAGAAGGCTTAAGGGGTTCTACAGCAACCACTTCGACGTTACGGAAGGAAAAACAAAATTTAATTAAGTTTTCAAATTCATTTTTCAGTCAACTTGCTTTCATAAATGGTGCTACATTTTGGCTTATCATCCACATCCAAAGCAACTAGTCACAAGCAACTTACCGAGAGAGACTAGTCACGTGTTTATTTACCAACGAAACATATATTCGACTAACTCTAACACTATTCATCTATGGATGGGGACCCTATTAATAGAGCTAGTATGTTGGAATGAAATTTTAAATTTAGTAAAACTTGATTAGATCATTATTTTTATGTAAACTATTGTGAACCTACTCCGCAATCCCTGGTTTTTCTAATACTGTTTGCCATAATTGTTTATATAGAGTAAATCAGCATTTTGGAGAAGTCAATTTATTCCCAAAACAAACATAAAATTAAAAATTCGCACAAACAGCGTCTCTAGCTAGTACAAGGTGGGCCAAATTCGATATTTTTAATAGGGAACTGATATTTCTAAAGGAATTAGACAAAAACTGACCTAAGCTTCTGGAGCTCGATTTTAAACAGAAATCTATTGGTGAAATCACTATTTTTATATCTTCCTTAATATAAGAGATACAGAGCGTTTTCTTAAAATGTGCAATTTTTAAAAACCATTGTAACTTTTTTATTTGTGAAAATGCTCGATTTATATAAAAACTATATTAGGGCGCTTTTTGACGCAGAATCCTATCGAAATTGTAAGGTAATAAAATACTTCTAAAAGTATCGAATTTGGCTCACCTTGTACACAGATGGAAGATAATTACTTCCCTAAGCAATTTAGAGAAAAAGTTTTCTAATGAAAATTATTGAAAGGCAAGTTCTATGCAATCTAAATAGAACGATCAATGATTATTGGGTTTTTGAATGGCCCTCTCCAAATCATGACGATCTTCTTCAAGACTCGGTATATCCATTTAGTTTGATTTTTAAGGTAACTAAGATAAGTTGACATTTTTGTCAAATGCCGTTATTTCTTTAACAGCCATTGGAACTAGCGTGATTCGAATTTTATTCGATTGAGTATTTCTTCGTGCTTTAATATATCGAAAACATTTTATATCAACTAGATTCTGCAAGATAGCCATCGAAATTCTTGCCATTCACGTAATTTAAATTTTTTAATGTAACATCGGTCGGTACTGATTAAATTCTTCTTCTGTACTTCCTTTTCTGAGGCCTGTCTTTTATTTTCAATGCTTTCTATGGACGAAATTAATATTTTCTAGTTACTTGTTACTTATTAGTTGACGAACTGCTTAGTATTAAAAAGAAATATAACAGCTTTCCAATTCAATTATCTCTTAATCCAACAAAAAAAGGAAGCTGCCAGAATATTCATACGCTTTTGTATCACATCTATTTTTTAGTTTTTCATCAAAAAAATTAGTTTGTCTGAAAAAGTGTTTTAACGCATTCGGAACGTACTACCGCAGCTCGTTTCTCGTAATAACACGGCAACGCCCAACGATAGCAAACAATAAACAGTTACAAGGAAACAAGCGAAAAATACGATAACAATAACATCACCAGAAAAACGTGCAAGCCAATAGCACGCATAAGGAAATAACAGATATACCGAATATACTTCTTTATTTCAATTTTCAACAACTATTTAGATAAATATAGGTAATAATTAATTTATGAAAAAATTGAAATGTCTAGATTTAAATATTACGGAAATCACTGAAATATACAGGTACTTAAAATAAATAAATTATTATCCATTGAAATTTGATACTTTATTTAGAATGGCAGGTCCATATCATTGAAGATCCTTACAAACATCCGCAAAACAGAAGTGTCTTAAAAAAGTTTCTCTCTGTATTCTTTGGTTTATCAAAAGTTCTCTTTTTGATCTTTTTGTTTGAGTTTCGAAACAAACTCTAATCGAAATTAAAATATTTTGTAGATAAATAAAGAAGTAACGTTCCATTACTATCTTTGTGATTCCAGTGGACACAATACTTTTCGTGACAAGTAGTGTGGCATACAAACTCCAGACAGGACGTCTACAGAAAGGAAGCGTCCAAAAAAAAACAAATATTAACCATTTCCATTCTCTTTATGGCTAGTTTATAATATAAAATTTCTTCCGAAAAAAGAATGAAAAGCGAAGTAGACCGGCAAAGTAAAAAACACGAGACCCGTCTTGAATATTAATGTGAAATGGTCGATGAACTGTTTCTTTATTTTCTTTTTGCGGCAGTCTCTCTCCTTCTATATAAATTGTAGTGTAGAGTATGCACTGTCGTAAATATATTCAAATACGATCTGAAAATATAAGCATAGAAAATGAAATAAGTGACTGTACATGTTTGGAGCGCACAGAAATAATCAAGATAACACGTAGTTACACGAAACTTACTATGTTATAGCGAAATATTCATAATTACAAAAACTAGAAACTTCTTATTTAACTTTCTTAACTTTCCCGGCGTGATTTGGGCGAAATTTCAGATTTATACGTTATCAAACTCTGTATCCACGTGCAAAAATTTATGACTCTCACATTCCATGATGAAAAGAGATGCATATCGATATACACTCTCTGAACATTACATACAGGATGAGTCTCTGCGCGGGCTGAAAAGATTATGCTTTTGTGAATTGATATTTTTTAAAACAGCTTTTTTTTTCTTATGAAATCTGATTGGAGGGATGGTTTATAATTATATTAAAACATCGAGGCTCTCTAATTTTGTTCTAATGAAATACGCTATTATTTATTAGATTTTTTGAGTTATCCTTAAATTCTACGGCAAAAGGTAATGGTTCTAAAATCACGAGTTTCAGTTTTATTAAGGTTTCTTTCAAAGTGACTGTATTTACAGAAACCACTATTTCTTTGGAACTGCACAATAAATTTTTGGTACCTAGACTAGACATAAAATACATTTTAGCCCAACTTTTACAAGATTAAATTATACATTTGGCTAGAAGTTATATAAGAACACCATCGAAATATACAGCCTGTCCAGTACTTTAAACCAACTCTTGGTAAAATTTATACACCATAAACAACTTTTTTTAATAGCACCATGTTTTTCTTACGTACACATTACAGGAATCATGTCTTTAACGTTTTTACATGAAGATTGGAAGTAAAGCAGATACAGCTAAACGCGAGTCCTGCATTTGGATATTGCATCCAAGTAGTTTCCAGTGTTAGTGCAACTTGATTACCATGACAGCAGTAACCAAAACATATTGATATTATCAGTAGCCAATATGAATTTTTACCAAAATATTGTTCCTCTCCTTCTTTTTCGATAAAAAGAGACATTAGCATAATAATCCATTCTTTTATTTCTACATCAATAGAATGTATGTTTCTTAACACATCAAATCTCAGCTTTAATTTGTCAAATATTTTCGATTATGGACATCGTCAGTTAGGATAGCGCACCTAACACATCCTACCAGCTAAAATACAGCATTCAGGCTTCATCTTGTCCTAATACATAAATTGTAACTAACTGTTCTTTACTTATGCTGGAAATTTTGGATCGAAAGTCTAAGATCGACAACCTCAGTATGTTTTGTTTACTGTTGTCACCGTGACAAAACTATATAATAATAAGTATGATACACAATACACAATGCAACCAAGAACACTAAATCGCTGCAATATACATGTTCTTCCTTTTGATTAAATAACATGAATAACATAAAATTAAAAAGGACAATAATCATAAAAAATAATAATTATTATAGTAACCAAAATATACCAAATACTCATGAATTTGTATAACAAAACTAGTGAACTCTTTATAGCTATACTCCATATACTAAAACGACTCAACAAGCGAAGGTGCTGGGATTACATAACGTAAGTTGCGTGTTTTTTTTTTCTAATTATTGGAGAAGCAATAGGTTACATTCTCTCACTCAGTAGGTAAATATTTGTTAATTTACTAATACTGTAGTTATAATTGCGTTTAAATATTTCTCGATTATGGAATGGACAATAAGTTGGAAGCACAAATATTATGCCTATGTTATTGAAATCTTAAACGGACCCTGTTATATAAATAAGGTAGTGTTTTTTTTTCAAGTGCTTCGTAAAGCATCAGTCTGGTCGATGAGAGGTTATACAGTATCAAACGTGATTTCCAACGTCAGTTTCCGCAATAATTCATCAACAATACTTGTACAGCAACAAATTGATCATGTTGTAGTGAAATACATTCTTCGAATATTTTAGCTAAAACAAAACTGATTTCCAAATATTCAGATACGCAGAGTTCTGAACCCAAAAATTAAATATATGTAGTATGTAATTCTCTAGGTAAGGGAAACATGTTCTAAGCATATTTTGCTCGGACACCACGCATAGTGAGTTTAATTTGTGTTCCTCATCTAATCATTCTCGTCAGCTCTCCCAGTCAAGAAACCTCAGAATGTTTCAATTTTAAAACTGAAATTTTGCAACACTCGACAACGCGCTCGAAAATTACGATGAAATATTCAAACATATAGCTTAGGTAGTTTTTTGAAATATCATAAAAAAAAACTAATAATAATTTCCTTATTTTCCCAAAGGTAAGAAGGAATTTTCTAATAGGAATTGGGCTTTCTATCACTAGATGGAATCTTATACTCTTACCGTAAGAGATAGAAAATCGGGGTAATTTTTAATAGATTCAGCGTATCGAAATCTATAAATGAAGCTGCTAGTCGGAAAGACATAGGAAAATTAAGAAAATAATAAAAAACCTCTAAAAATTTTAAAAATTGGGACGATTTAACGATTGCAAAAATGTTTTAAAATATTTATTTTGATGATGGTCTCTTATGTAGTTTGATCTGCTGATCATAAGGATTACGGCCATTTTGCGATATCTTCAATAATTTGTGAAAAATTTGAATTTGAATGTAACAAATCTATTTTATGGAGAATGCA
This sequence comes from Oryctes borbonicus, assembly GCA_902654985.2. Lineage (NCBI taxonomy): Eukaryota > Metazoa > Arthropoda > Insecta > Coleoptera > Scarabaeidae > Oryctes > Oryctes borbonicus. Next base: position 3,832,015 of record LR736867.1, on the reverse strand, counting down.
ATAACGTGATATTAAGAGCACACGATACCTTTGCTGCTCGGTAGCCACAAAAACTGAAACTGTGACCAAACACAATTAACAATTTAATAATGAGTTTTAAAAACTTTAGATGATATTAAAAAAAATAGTATCAACTTTAGATCCGAAACAAGTATGACGTTTTTTTGTATTTTTGTGAGAGCAATTTTATAAGACAAAGCAAAATAAGTTGTTGAGAAAAATTAAGTTTTGAGTTTTGAGATGTTTTCCACTTAAAAGTTTAAGCCAAATGACCGGACACGCTGTATAATGTTCTCAAAGAAATTATTCGGATTTTAGTGCTACCCCATACTGTCAACAGTTCCGCGAAATTTCAATTTCCCGAGTTAAATACAGTTATAAACGTTCCACTCGTCGTTGCACTCGTCCATCTGTCAAAAATTGCAAATCAAAGATGCAAATATTTCAAATATTGTTAGAAATAGCAACCAACATAGTTGATTGTTAAACAAACCTTAAAATTAAAAAAATTTCATAATATATGTATAAGGAGTGCATTTAAAATAACAAAGTTGGAAACTATTTTCGGTGTTCCAATGTATACTCTAGGTATACAGTACGTTCGAGCGCCCTATAGTCAATCGACGATACCCGATCGCGTTATGAATTCGCCCGCCATGCGGCCACCTCCACCTTCCCATATCCGAAAATTGTCGACTACTACAAGTGACCCTATGGGGAACGAACAATCGATAGATCGATCCAGTACCCGGTGAGACAGCCTGTATAGAGTTCATCACAAACTGTAGCATTTAAGACATTGTTCGATTATTTCTTGTACTAAATTAATATTTTAACTTTATGTTACCTTCACTTTTAAATGTGAACATATGCTTATATTATTCTAAATTCTTTGGTGTAAACAAATCATCGAAGCAAGAAGATCAAACAAATTAATTTTATATTTTAATTAATAAAGTAGAAATATCTATACGCTAGCTAGATATTCTAAAGAGAATTTTGAATCCTTTGAGGTGAAAATTATTGATAAAATTGAAGGGGAGTACGAAAATGCGCAATTGAAGACTCTGTCACCAAAGAAAAACATATATATAGAGCAAACATAGTACAGGTACTAAGATTTCTGAACTATTCCATCCAGTAACTAGAGATTTCTACAAAATTCGGGTAGCTATTACTATAAATACTTCTGCAATGTATACAGCGCATTGTCTGCATTGTACCTACATATCCGTATTGCTGGTGTATGCCGTTATGCAACAGATAATTTGCATTTGAATAATGTTATTCATAAAATTGTAGAAGCTGACCTTAGAAACCAGAAAGTCTCGCCAGGAGCCAACTGCAACTATGGAATAATTATCCATATAGCCAGAGACAAGAAAAAAACAAATTATCATTGCTAATTAATTCATTATCTGTAAATATCACATTCACGGCGCTGATTTCCAATCGGATGTCACAATATTATGCAGCTTTGTCATTGCATATAAGCATAGAATCAATATAACAACTCTTCCATAGATGTATATTTTTCACCTCCTTCATTTTACTAAAATTTGATTTGTAAACAATGAATTTGTTGTTTTGCTTAATGCTCCTAGTATTTAACAGATACCATAGTATTAAGATGTTTTCTGTTATTTTACTTTCTCTTTACTCAATTTTTCAAAATTAAGACGTAATTTTTTAATTTTTGTTCTTTAATTTGGGGCTTTTCTATGGATTTCATTTCATGGTTCTCGTCCATATGTACTAGCGCTGAAGCTCGACTTTAATTTGTTACTTTCTCTGAGAGGTTTCTGAAAAAGTATTTTCGATTTTATTGCATTTTATGGCACTGTAGATGTATGACGTTTTTCAATCCTATATTGTATGGTAAAAATTCTTTCACGGGTAATATTTGAAACGTAACCTGGCTGTTTGAATTTCCAATATTATAAAACGGTAATATCAGATAGAGAAGAATGGGAGACAGGTCCGCCTATAAAAGTCGAATCCGTCGGGTACACAGACGGCTCAAAGACGGAGAATGGAGTCGGAGTCGGAATTTGTAGGAGTAAACCTAAAATATCTAAATTATTAAGCCTAATTCAAAGTGCCACAGTATTTCAAGCCGAAATAGTAGCACTGCTGACGCGCATTGAAGAATTAGACTCGCAAGCAGATAACTATCGATCTATTGTTATCTATTCAGACAGGCAAGCAGTAATAAAACTCCACACAGGCGAATTCGAAACTGGTGAGGGACTGCATGAATGCGCTCAAGAGGTTGGGAAACCGAACTAAGGTGACCTTCGCTTGGGTACCAGGACACGAAAGCCATTGAGGGAACGCAAAGTAGACAAATTAACCCGAGCAGGCTCGTGAAAGTTGCCCAGTGCACTCTGTGAGAATGGCACATACAGCAGTGAAAGCAACCACCAAACAATGGAAAAATAAGAAATTTCAAGACTAGTGGAGAATTATTCCAGATCAGAGACAGGCCAAACAATTTCTGATTGGACACAGACACAGACCTACATTTACAGCGGACGTGATAAGCAGAAACAGGAAGTCTGTTGGAACAATAGTAGACCTGCTAATAGGACACTGTATGCTCAAGAAGCACATTACCAACCTGAGCCTGACAAAGGGAACAGCATGTAGATTCTGCCAGGCGGAAAAAGAGACTGCCGTCCATGCTATGCGACAGGAGCACGGCTCTCAGAAATGGGCTCGGAATACCTAAAAGCCGAAACCTAATTTAATTAAAAATTAAAACGTCTGTGGTTTGCTATTAAACCGTTAACTAAAATAAAAGAAAATATATCGTAATTGTACCAAAAGACCAGACCCTGATTTGATCAAAAATCCTGGGTATTCTGGGAGTAGATATGATATTTCATCGTCACATACAGGGCGTTCCACGAACCTCGTTGGTTAGAAGTTTTAATGACATTACGAATGAAACTCCGTAATTCTAGGATAGCTAATTATAACATCGGACCTATTATTTTAAAATATTTCACCTATGAAACACTTCCGGTTGACCCGGAAATGGTTGCCAACCTTTTTATTTTAAGTACAATGGTATAGTTTTATCACCTTAATCCAATGAGTGGTATAGCATTCATTCTGTAATCTTTACTTGAAAGGTAGCGCTGTTTGACAACTACTTGAAAATTATTGATGCCAGATATTAAAATAATATATCACTTAATGTCATCGCATACTACTGCAAGACTTTAAATATTATATACAGTTTAAAAAAACAATCGTTAATATCTTGAGAACTATTAAAGATAGGTGTATCAAACCGTAATATGAATTAATGTAAAATTTCTTTTCCAATCGAACAATGTAGTTAAAGATACCATGGTCCATTTGAAAAAAAGGATTTTTCATATTTGGAAACAGTTGATGAACATCTTGTATGAAATTTAGTAACGATAACAATGAGGTGTGGCAGGCATGACCTTCCATTTCGTTCCATAAAGGTAAATACCTTAATCTTCATGACATTCTCAAATATTTATTGTCAACAAGAGCGGTGTAAATGCTAAACTTTCAACGTGATAAGGGTCCTCATTTACATGCGATATGTACCATTGATTAAGCTGATAAAAAGTATACCACCGTATTTAGAATGAAAAAGTTGGTAACCACTTCTGGTTCAACCGGAAGTGTTTCCCAATTTTAATTGAATAGTTCCCATGCTATAACTACCTATTGCAAAATTTCAAAGTTCCATTCATAATAACATCATTAAAACTTCTAACTAACGTGTTAAGCGAAATATCCTCTATTTTATATATCGTTTAAAGATTACAGGATGTTGTAATTGGAACAATTCAACTAGAGAGGTTCCATGTACCTACAGTTGCGGCACTAAAATCCGAACAGGTTTGTTTTTACCATCGTTGAGTATCGTAAATCAGTCCTGTCGCACAATTTGGCAATTTTAGAACATTTTATGTAATCTTTAAAATGATCTGCTCATATTAATGGACAAAAAGCAAAAATAATGAAATTTGCAAAGAATTTTAAAATGGAAAATGTGGGCGAACACGAGTTTGAGGGGGAAGAAAAATTTGAATACCGAATTAAGTATAAAGTGTTTGGAAGGCAGGCAAAAGGTAGTGACTGGTTCCATGCTAGAATGGGAATCAGGAAGAAGAAAGGAAAGGAGGCAGACCTACATCAATGTGGCTAAAGGAAGTAGAATAAGAGCTCAGGAAGGTGGGAATAGCCAAATAGAGAGAGCAAACAGACAACAGGCAGCAACAGGACATTTTTGAGGAATATTAGTGAAAGAAGCAACTAACACGTAAATAGAGATTGATCCCCTCCGACAAAAGGGATCTAGAAAGCATTATATGCGACGCAACGCCATATGGAATTCTTGACCCCATATTGTAATGTTTTAAACGAGAGGAATTGATTATTCTAAATCAATTAATGAAAATTTTCCGGTTGTAAGGTCCAAAAGTGTCCTTTTCGGCAGTTCCAATAAAAAAGTGTTTATCAAATAATATTAAGTTTTACACGTATTAATTTGCAAAAGAGGAAACTAATCTGAAATCATGGCAGCTAGCATAATATTTAAGCGTAGTCTCGAACTCCTTGTATGTTTAAACACTAAACGCTTAGAAAATCGGAACATAGCCAAATACGTGCTATTTGGATGAATAGGTGGACCAAAGTGAGAAATTGATTGGCGTCACTTCGTCCTCTTTCTTCGCGATAGCGATTGTTTAATCATGGCTAATTAGAATATACCTTTAGAATGACATTGTATCTAATTATACGCACTTATGATCTCATCTTAGATAATTTCTGTTCGATGATTCTTCATAGGCCTTGCTCGGGTCTTAGTAAGTCATCCCATTATCCCAGGAAAACAAACCCTATGTTGATTTTTTATACGATATATAAGATACCGAAAATATTCGCAGTTGAAATTTTAGTATTTGCTCAGCTTTTATGTCCGATTAATCTACTATTAGAAACATACCGAAAAAAACTCAAAAAAGTAAAAATATTATTTGACGTCAACAATATATCGAAAGAAGTTAATATTTTTGAAGCAACCGGAACGCCCATAGATAATTTTGAAAAACTATGTAACGCACTGATAACCGTCCTACTAGTATCAATTGAATCGGAAAGAGCTTTCATTTCTTATTATGTTAATTGAATTTATTTTTGTTTTGTTAAAAATGAATTACTTTGTATGTTACTATTAACCCATCGTACTTTTATTTTCGCCCACAATAATTAAACATTAAACATGCACTGCGCCAATTCATTCGCACTTGTTAACAGATCACGGAAAATCTCAAGATCTCCCTTTCTTCCGGAATCCCGGAATTTGAATTTTATGGGAAATGGGAACCCCTAATTGTTCCTCAAAAATTGAATTTTCAATGAAATTTGATTCATGTTTACAACCAGAACCTATTTTTCTACAATTCCTCTTTATAATATGTGAATAGTGCTTTTGGACACTCCAAATCTATCACTTAGTCTTCTTATTGGCTTTTTAATGGCACTTATATACGACACAATGACGCAATGACATAATACATGCATCAACAATTATTTTGACATGAAATAATAAGTGATAAGGCAAAAGCCAGATTTAATCTAAATCATTTTAAGTATCCGTTGTCTAGTTGGCTCGATAATTGTTATGTACATGCATGTTTAAACTGGTATGCGTTCTACTTTTATCACTTTTATCACAGCTAGTTTCATATAGTTTGTGAAATAGATTCCATTAAAATTATTTACGTCTATCACCTACAGAATGATGTTCTTTACGTCTTCGATGTACACTATATTATCAATAATATGCGCAATATTCCAAGGCATTTCATAGCATTTAGATCGTTCTTAAGATTCCCTTAACCCTGTCCCTTTTAGTCTCTTCGCATCCCTTTTCTCCCACGAGTCTCATCAGTCATTCTTCCATTTTCTAAACTTCCCATTCATGTTACTCCACGGAGTATTATAATTCACGTCCCTTATAATATAAATCCTGTTGTACGTATAACGCTATAGAATAGTTGTATCAATTAAGCCACGGATGATAAATTATTTTCTGCGTTCATAAAACTAAAAAGTATGATGTTTAATTAAAGAAAGTTGTGGAATCGCTATGTTTTATAAGAACATGTATCAAATACTACATGAATTGTTTAATATTATAGAGATTCTTTTTTGTTTTCAGTCAAATATACTTGTAAGTCGGTACAAAAGTAGAAATATTTATTTATTACTTCAGTTTTAATAAAATAATTTCTGTGATGAATTTATAGACATCTATTAGATTAGGACAACATAGGGATATCGATGTTTAAATCCCCTTATCACAGAACTGGTTTGTGTCTATGTTGTATTCACTGGTAGAGAATAAGAAACGACATTTATTTATTAGTTCATTAATATAATGTTACACACATACGCATTGCATTACATTAATTTCTCTTAGCCTAACCATTGTCTTTCTTAGGTTCAGACGGAGTTGTCTGTTACGCATTACCAATACACACTACAGTCTACTACTACTACTGCTAATTATAAATAAAATATTAAAACTCAAGCATATAATGCAAAAAAGAGTTAAGAGGTAGTGAAGATTGCAATGGTCAAACGGCTCATGCAAAAGATGAGAAACACTAATACATTGTAATGTTTTACGAAAGGGAAAAATTGAGAAAATTTAGAAATTTATGATTTTTCAAACTAATTAGATAAATTTAAGATTATTATAGAAAATACTCTCTCGCCAAATTAAAGTCAAATAGAGAAAGAAATATGAAATTTAATTGATTAATAACGACTATTAGAATTCTGATTCAGAGATTTTCCACCACATAAACACAAGGTTTATGTAACCCATTTCTGGAAATCTGCTATTTCTGAACACCTAACGTGATTCGAATGCGAATAGAATTCTTGTTATTAACAGCTTCAAATTGGAATTACAACCAGCACAACTTACCTGGATGATGAAACTCAAAATTAAATTTAGCATCCCCTTATTAATCGCGATAGAGTTTGTAGTAAATGTTGATATTTCTTAAATGTAGCATTATGTAAGCTTTTTGATGACGTTTTCTTCCACATACAACTGCACTCCATTGAGATATACCTGAATATTATTTTAGGAAGATTTTACATTAATATGGATGTTATGAGAAAAGACAAGATGGAATACAAAAGAAGTAATTGTTTCGCTTCACCACTACGGTCGTTGGCTGGATTTAAAAATACCTCCTTACTCCCACACTCCAGAGATAATAGGCCAGAAAAAGAATTACTGCTGGAAAAAGAGCTCACGGCCACTAAAAGAACTTTTACTGTGGACGGGTGGACAAGCTGAAGTCACTAAGCGTGATGTATGGGTGGCACTAACGGCAGCTAACCTATACATGGTGGATTGCAATGTTACGATATTTCAGGATTTATGTAAAATTTAATAATAAAATTTATGAAATTCACTTTTTTTGTTAATTCATGACTAGTTCACGTTATATATACATCGCCCGGCAAAAAGACCTCCCCTATTTCAAAAGGTAGTTACAAACAAACAAAAATACTTTTATTCGTGAACAACAAGTACTGTTCCACTTTACATTAATTGGTTTTAAAAATTATGTGCGGTAAATGCCGTCCTCCATTGTTGCATATTGACGAAGCCTTTCCCGAAAGTTTCCCATAGTTCTTCGTGTAATTTTCGGTGGAATGGCAGCCACCTCCTGGGTGATCGGCTCCTTAACTGCTTGCAGGGCGATGTTTATACACTTAAGCCTTTAAATGTCCCCAAAGAAAAAAAAAAACAAGGTGATAAATCGGGTGACCTTGCAACGGCGCACCAAACTATCACACGAGGACTGTGAAGTGGTCGTTGGTGAGGTTCCTGAGGGTGACCTGCTGTCCAGTAGCGGAAATTTTGTTTATTTACAATACCTGATAAGTTCTGAAGAATTTCCTCACACCTCCTATGAGTTTCAAGATCTCTCTCACTTAATTCTTAGCCAATCATAATTTTGTATGGGTGCTTGTGCAGGATTCTTCTCACACTTCTATCAGACAATCCTAGGGGAGCTGCATATTTAAGTACTGAACACTTTGGACGCACATTTTCCGGCGTTGTTACAGTCCGAGGTCAGGCGGTAGATTTTCTTTTCAGAGCAGAACCCGATGCTGCTGAAATTTGATACCCAAACTTGAATAGTTTTTTTATCCGGAACAGAATCATGTCGGCCAAGTTCGAACCAAATGCGAAATGCTCGCTGATTAGTAATCACAGAACCGCCACTCCTCTACAACAAACGCAAGATGCTCACCTCGCCAAACTATTTGCCTACCGAAAATGATCGATCGGTACCCCTTCCACATCACTATCCCCACTACAACTCGCACAACGGCCTCTCCTAATAGCGGAGGTGTTTTTGCCGGACCCTGTATATATTTTTTTTTCTTCTTCTTTTGCGTTCACATTTTAGAAATATTTTTAATTTAATTTAAATTTAGTTCTGCTCTTGAAATTACTGTTTTTTTTTTTCCTCTTTTTTTGCCTAATTAAATGCACATACATAGAATATTATTAATTGATTTTTAGTTTGATATATTGTTCATATACGTGCACTTCCAATGATATTCGGGCATATTAATGTACAATCACTTTTTCCAAAAGTTACCGAAGTTGCCGAATATTGAAGAATTTGACTTCTTTTGCCGAGTTACTTCTGATTTACCTAAGTTTTAATTACACTATACTTATACTGTATTTAAGCACAATAGCACAATGCTTTTTCCGTCACCGACAACGATACCGGCGGACATCGAATTTCGTACAAGTAACTTACTGACAAATCGGCGTGGTGTCATTGCAGTTGCCGACTTGTCGGTGAATATCAGTCATCTCATCGGTGTCGCCTCCAAGTTTCCCATTATTTTACCTTATGAATTTAAACAGATCATTTGTTACAACATTAAAAGTGACTCCGTCTAAGCTTGATGTTATTTCAAATGACTATAGAATTAGTGTCTTTGGAATAAGATCAATACCTCAATGCCAAGACCTCAAATCTAAAACAGGTCCTACTTTTAACTAATTGTGTTAATACGTATTTATTCATACAATTGTAAGTTTATACATAATTGCAATAACAAAATAACCTCTATTCTTTTCAAGTACGAATATTACGAGGCTAATATAAAAAGTAGCCGATAAGGACTCTCATCGTATGTTCATTTGCACAGTTAACTACGATTGCCGGGTGCATTAATTTACATATTGCTCATAAAATCTCTCGTCGACATTCAGGTTAAGGAAATTAATACGGTTTAATAGCTATGACAATAATTACGGGAAAGATATTGTGCAACGTGAACAACTTCAAATACTACCGCTACAGAATATTAAGCGCGGTTTTAATTAAGGAAAAAAAGCGGGATAGTTTGTACAACATTTCCCCGATTAAATGCCAATTTCCGATAAAAACAAAATCGATTATCGTTACGCTTAATGGCTGATTCGGTTTCACTTTTCGTGTCGCAATGATGCAGTTTTCGTTTTTTTAACATCCGCTTGTAAAAAAGATACACGAGCGTTAAGAACCTGTGGATGTATAAACAATGTGCTGGTTACGATTACAAATAAATATAGATACAAATATCACCTATAATTTATCTTATCTGTATATAAAATTTTAATGTTCCAGTTAAAATTTTATATACAGTTGAGTTGATTTTCTAATAAACAATTTTACCAACTAATAATAGTTGGAGTTTGTTTACATGAAAAGGCAATTGTATACTGAGGTATACGTAAATACAATAAAAAGGTATGTTAATGTAAGAATTTTTTTATCAAAATTGGTCTCACTGATATGAAGTTCTTCAGCTGTTTTTCTTTAATCGGTTTTGTAACTAATTTAAAGTTTAATTTGTTATTTGGCTATGCCTGGTTTATTTCTATTTCTTTAAATAAAAATCGCTTTACGTTTCGGAATCTTGTTTTATTCCCTTTTCAAAATGTTTATATAAAAGCTATAAATGTTAAAATATTTTAATTTACTTATGAACTGTACTATTGTTTTGTATATAACTTACCATTTGTTTTGCAAAATTTTATGAATTTTGTACTTGCGTTGATTTTATTAAATTTTGACCTCATCTCTCGAAATTTTACTTCGTACAACATTTATTTGTATAAAGGACATTTTTCACGGACAACTACCACATGAATGCCTTTTTAAAATGTTAATCTTTTCGCTTACATCTATCTTAACTATGTCTGTTTCCTGTCTTCTATTTACAGGTTCCTCTTTTGTTCCACCTTTCTACTTTTTGCAAAACCAATAGCTATTCGCAATTATATTTATGTATTTTTATATTTTAAAATATAATGTTTTGTGTATATAATATTTTACATAAATATATAATGTTCTGGGTATAGAAGGTGCATCTGTTCTTGATCAAAGTTTCCTTTGTTTCATTTATTTTCTCAAAATTAAATTATTATAAACATTGCTTAAATTGTTAACATCATTTCTATCGTTTACTGCATTTTTGTAATTTTTAATTTGCCACATCTCTTTAAATAACTACTACAAACGATTAATTTTGATGAAATTAATATTAATTTCATTAAAATAAAACATGGCGGTTATCTATTGCATGCTTTGTTAGGGCTATTGTGTATATTTATGTACATATACTGACCAATATATACACCTTCTACAGTCTTGACAATTGATTTTGTAAATAGTTTAGTTTGTTTATTGGTATCTAGATGCTTCGGTTTTTATTAAAAAAAAAAAATTGTTGGAGTTATTTAGTTTGTGAGCCCGCTTAATGTTATATTGTTTACAAAGTTTCTGCAAATTTTCAGGAATTAACTAATTATAATTTTGTTGCGATGGATCAAATGAAGATAGCATATCTTACATTTCATACAGTCTTTTGTGACGACTTTTGATTTTACTCTCGGCGTTTTCTCTTGTCATACTTCTATTTAATGTACTTTGAGGGTTTGATTACACCTAGGGTGCAGAGACGGCCAGTTGAGCGAATTTCGAACTGTTGGCTTGCGCGAAGGTGCTAGGAGGCGTAAACTAGGGCCAGAAAGGTTGCCGAAGAGAAACCAACAGCCAAAGAAGAACTAATGTGGTACAGGACAGTCATTTTCGTCTAACGACCCATAAATAACCTATTCTCCAGTGCCAGGTCAATTTCTGAACTATGGTTAGAAGATGAAGGTCGTCTCGTGACTTTTCCAACCATTTACCACCTAATCAAGGCATTCGATTTGCAATTCTGTTGATCATATCTTATGCTACTACTTACGGCTCAACACCGACAGCAACGTTTAAAATCGTGTGTATTGCGAATGCATTGGAACGTGGAGTGGCACAAATTTTGACCGCATGAGCTGCTGACAAAAACGTGAGGAACGTCTCAATATTCAATTTTCTGTTGGAACGCATATGCACCTAGGTCGTGAGAGTTATGGTATGGAGTGCTATAGAATGTAAGACTAAGTCTCAGTTGGTGTGCATTTAAGGCACCGTAGAGAGGTAGTGGTATGCCAAGAGGTAGTGGAATGCCATATTCTTCCAAGTCTTTAGCAGCTCGAAATGCCCAGCTCCACATAGCGAGAACTTCTCTGAACCGGTTCGAAGAGACCAATCTCAATATCTTGCCATGGCCACTCAGATCTCCCAACCTCTCGCTAATCGAACACGTGTGGGAAAGGACACTAAAGAACTTCACGAATCTTCCGCGAATACTATAATCTCTCAGACATCAATTTCAGGTTGCTTAGAACACCATAGTCTAAGACATCGGGAGCAATGCCACAGTAGGAGTCTAGACATTATTAATAACAATAAAAATAAATTGTGTCAATCTTTTATTATTATTTTTTTTATTATAATCAATTATTATTTTTGAATAGCTGTACGTTTCTGCTAAGTTTGGTTAAAAAAATCGCACTCTTTCTTGTTGTTGTAATTTCTATATCATACAGTACACATTATTTATAAGGTTGCGTACATATACATAAATGAAAATAGCCAGTTATTTGAACATTTACTGTAATTGTTGGTTTATTGTATTGTTTTCTATTATTATCATTACTGTTATTGTTATTTTCATTTATTGTTGCAAAATTTACATTTACAAACTTATATTCGCTGTTGTATTTCCGTTCGACAAATAAAAAATTTTTAACATATCTCATTTCTCTTCGTTAGTGTACGACTGTTATTATTATAATCTTGTAATATTCGTCAATTAAAGCATAATATCGAAAATTTGGTCAAAGTCAGAAAAGTAAACTCTTTCTGTCGATGTCAAAATCCAATATGGCGCTAATAGGAGACAAAAAAAAATTGATGGCGTCATATAAAAATCTCGAGTACGCCATCTACAGTGGCTCTAAAAATACGGTTTTAGTTTTCCTTTGCAAAGCTTATTTCGCAAAATGGCAAATTATACGCTTGTTTACAAACGAAAATATTTGCTGAATTACCGTAAACACACATGAGGGAATGTGGAGAAGATATACCTTGTCAAAACCTATCGAAAAGTAATCGGCCATGGCAGTTGTGGCCCAAGAGAAAAACTTTTGTACTTTACTGAAAATCGTGTTAGAACGTCTACTCGTTAACTTGCTCATCGTATTCATGTTTCTCACACCACCATTATTTTAGAGAATGAAAGAAATAATGTAGGTCCCAGGAAAAGACAAAAGTGGCCAAAATACAACCAAGCTTGAACAAGAGAATTCCTTGATTTTTGAGAGATATGATGAAAAATAACGTCCATTTTCCCAGTGATATCCATGATATTCCTGGTACTGCCAGTTGTCAAACAGTAAATGTTGATAAAACGCCCAACGAAGTAAAATACAAGATGGAAACAAGATTTCCAGAAAAACTATAACTGGTGTGCTATTTCGGAGGGAAGCGTTTTTAAATTCTACATAGGGCAAATTGGTTGACTTTAACAATCCGCATCATCATAATGACGAAATTATATTCTGGCTAAACTTAGGTTCAAATCATTACGCCTGAGAAACAATTCCAAGCACACAACATACCTTTTGTGCTTCTCTTGAAAGCCCAACTTGGGGGTGAGTTAAGGAACAGGAGCCAAATTACGCCAAGAGAAATTGGCGTTGAATCTTGCCAACGCTTTACGCGACGCGCTTTATTGTTTATCATGCTTCAAACTTATTAATCCGTGTATAAAAAAATTATAAAATCTTTCTAAAGGGTAAAATTTTGTTTTTAAGAAAGTTCCAAAATCTCCGTTCCACCCGTTAGGCGTATTCTGTGCTATACAAAGAATAAACCTTATGTAAAATACACAAATATATATATATATAATTTTAATTCTTGTGTTAAAGAAAACACTGACTTGATAAAATGAACTATAATCCTTTACAGAATAAAATGTTACTTTTCCTTAGCGTTTTCCCTATTATATTAATTTAATTGATTGCAATTTATATGCATATTCCTGCGTTGAAAGTAACCAAACCAAACACAACCAATCGGTGTGTCACTGTACCCATTTTCAATATCATTTTAACAACGCAGCTTATTTAAAAATTTTTAAGTAAGCTGCAATTCACAATTCTGTTCTTAGATGTCTATTTTCTCTTGTCAAATTTCTTACATAGTAACGAAATTTAGTTTTTGTAGGTTTAAAATAAACACTATTCTTCACTATATATTCCTACAAAGAGTGCAAATTCTCTTTAGAATATTAACACTTCTAGTATATTTTAAAAATATGTTTAACACCTACAGAATGTAAATCTTAATCAGTAGAATACACTACAGTTAGTGGTAAATCTCTAACACAATTTAGAGAGACTCTAAATAGTGCTAATTTAGTGTTGAAATTGACACTGTATTTTTTACTGTGCATAATTAATTCATTAAAAAAAAGCAAAATATATGAATTCATATTCCAACGCAAGTTATTCCTTAAAATATACTTTAATTAAATAATTTATATATTCCACAGTAAGTTAATTCAATAATCGCTTAAGTTAAGTTCAGAAGTATTTGTATAAATAATTTTATAATGGGAATAATTATAATTATAATTGAATTAAACGATGGAAAGTCCATTCATTTATTCATCAACCATCAAGAATGAGTAGCAACGGCGCATATATGTCGAATGTTTCACATTTAGACTTGCAACTATGCGCAGAATATAAGAATGATTTTGTATTGGAAATGTAGAAAATTACGCCATCGTTAAAAAGCAATTTTCATTCATATATTGGAGTAATTTTATTCAGTAAAATACACTTTAAAACTAGCGAAAATTACAAATGATAATCTGATTCCTAATACTAAAAGAATCAGAGATAAAATTTCCTTACTTTTCATGACTTGTACCTAATCATTACCGTCGCTGTTTGTATCCGTTATTTTGAATTCGGTACTTTCGTTACTGCGACAATTGTAGCTCGACGCTACCCGATAACATCATTAAAGATGTAAAATTTCGTTACTTTTATTATTTTCATTACTTTCGATACTTCGTTACTTCCGCGGAAATAGTTACTATTGGTACATAGATAAAAATACGGTGTCAGATTTAACACCGTTAGGTTGTTCCCTCGCTCCATTTGTACTAGTAGTTAGAATCGACGGAGTTAAAATTTTACGGTGTTACTCCAACTACATTGCATAGTAAGCGGAGTTGAATAAAAACAATAACTTTCGGTGATACGCATGTTCCTCTTCGGTGAAAAATATTTTTGTTCCAATGTAAAAAAAAAAGAAAATTGGGACGCAGAGAAGCCAATAAATCTCGATATCTGGATCGAATATCGCCATCGAAGAAAAGACGGCGCCAGGTATTTTTAGAGAAAAAAGAGCAAACCGCCCTCAAGACTAACTGTCCTCGATCAAAAACAAAAAAAGCCGAGCTCTTTAAAAAGCAAAAGTATATCAACAGTAAATAAAATGTAAACAACAAGAAAAATAATAGCAATTGAATATTGATATTTAACTTATGATGATCCGGCAGGTGGATAAGGACGGACATCATCATGAATCCAAAGTTAATATCTGCAAGTTAGAAATTAGTTTGATTTCCTGACATTCAAGTTCTGAGGTTAGTCCTTCAAGGGATAGATGTTGGAACAGCCTTCCAATGGTCGAACCTGTTAAAGATTGGAAAAGAAAAACAAAAAAGTGCGTAGTCTGCTCAGGACACGTTTAAAAGAGAAAAAAAAATGAATAAGATTGTAAATTTATTTAAAATTCATAAATTCAATAAAATTAAAATTTGAACAGAACAATAATATTGAAAATGTAAATAGATAAAGGAATTTAAAATTGAAAAGAATATTAAAATGAAAATGGAAATTAATCTATCATTAAAAAAAATAAAAGACACAGAGTATCAGATTAATGCTTTTTCTGAGAATTTGGGTTTTGTCATGTATTTTACTTCATGTGTCTTATCAACATTTCTAGTGTAAGCACTAGTATTACCAGGAATATCCGCGTGAGAAAGTGGAAAACATTTTGTATCATCATTCCTAATGATTGTTGTCAAAATCAACAACATCGAGGAATTCTGTGAAATTGAGCTTGGGTGTATTTAGTCTTTCTCTGTGTTTTACGTTATTTCTCTTAATCTCTCAAACTATTACACTCTAATAAAAAATATTCAAAATGTGTAGAATAAAAAGTTGGTACAATATACGGCCCGTTCTTTTTAAAAAATGTTAAGAACAAATATATTATTATTATTTAATCTGAAATCTATATACTTAATCAAATAAAGTTTATGCCCATATTTCCGAAGTTTATCAAAGTCAAAGAGTTTTTAAATTTTTTATAATTTTGTAAAAAATGAAAGGAGGAACTTTAAAAGTTTGACAATATTGAGGACGAATACCTATTCATGTTGTGGTATCCAAAAAGCTAGGTTCCAACACATATAAAAGATGTACTGTGTACATGCCGTTGGCCTCTCCACCGCCGAATTTCAACCAAGGTTTTGTACCATTAAGCATTGATGTAGAGGCGACGTCGGCTCCCCTCCCCCTCTCCACTTCATGCCCTCCACAAACGAATTTTAATTTTTTTTCTATGTTATAGTTTTACCTCTGTTTGGAACTATTTTGTACCACTTTCGTTTGGATGGAAAGTATAAGCTATTTCCGACAGGAGGACCAAAGATATGCTAGCTACTGATTATCAAAATTTTAAATTTTTCTATTAGTTTTGCATCAATCTCTTCAATCAGATGCTCAAATCAGCATTTAAACAGAGTTACGGGAAATTTGTATATTTGAGTACATATTTTAATTTAGTTTTATATCGTTTTGTACTCTTTGTACCCAACATCAAACATTTTGTACCAAAGCCACGTTATTATTTTCCTATCAAAGAAACCTACATGCATTAAAAATCAAATAAATTAATTTAGAAAATCAATTTCTCTGGTTATAACATTATTTCACGTTGTCTATTTTCAAAGACTGATGACCAAACAAAACCTTTGAAACAAGTTACTTAATTGCTAAAAGAACTATTGTGTTTACAATTAACGAAGATAAATTTTGCCTATTTTGTACTGTTTCCCAAAATAAATACAGACAAAACTAGAAGCGTAGTATTTTATGCCAACATAATTACATTTCAAATGATATGTTCAACCCCGTACGTACAAAATTAGTTTGTTGTACTGTGCTTTGCGCGCTAAATCTCAAAGGTATTTACATTACCCGGGACCTATTGGCAGAGGCGGCAATAGTCGTATTAACAAAACAAGTTCAATGGCATTATAACGGCAGAAAAAATTCTTCGATAAAGTCGTAAAATTCGGCCGTAAACCGCCCCTAAATAACGCCGAAACTCCTTAAACAGCTTTACAGTAAATTTTGATTATTCGAAACTGTTCGAAGCGAAACCCATTGCGAATTGCCCCCTCATAAACTAAATTGCCGTAATTCTCTCTGGGACAAACTGGATCCTATTATATTCAGCCGTAAGTTGCCGTAATAATTATAAAATTATATGGTATGTTACTTATATTTCATCTCGACTAATAACCTGATCCGAAAATGGCCCAATTCGAAGAAGTAAACCATTTAATTAAATTAAGATTTCAAAAACAACCTTTTTATAAAAAAATTTACCCCGAAACCTTTTGTTAGTTCAATCGTTTTGTTAGTTAAGAACTAAATCTATATCAGAATTAATACCTGTTAACATATGGAAGTGTGATATTGTACATTTTTTTGTACTTTTAAACGCGTACGTATGATGCATTTTAGCATATAGTCACACATCTCTTAGTGTAGTATGTTTTCAGGAATATTGTAGAGGCTTCACCATGGGAACGCCGCTTATTGTTGGAGATAAAAGAGATAGAGGTTTACCCAAATTTGGCGAAGTTGTTAAATTTTGTTTTTGTTTTAAACCCGTTTTAAGACGTGTGCCAAAATTTAAATGAACTTTGCAAAAACACACTTTCAAATTACCATTTATAAAATATCCCATTTGTTTTCATTAAATTCAAATTTCTCTTAACACGGTTCGGTAAACGATCCATTCTCGACCAAGTTTTCATCAAGATCTAAAAAAATGATACAATGTGGTTGTTACCGTGGATACAATTGTATCTTGTACTCACTATTGCTGTACTTTGGTTCAATTAATAAAAAACAGTTAACATTCTCTTAATATGATAACAAGGACTTTTAACATGTCTCATTATAGTTTTTTCGTTTTCAAGATAGTAGAATACGCAACTCCATGATTATTCCAAAAAACAGTCGCCAACATCGCCAGCCGTCTTCGCTTTTTTCGATGCCGATTCACCTTTCGCAGTCCAGTGTTTCAACGAGCTTCATCTACAATTATTAATCAATGCCAACACTCAAACTTATTTCGCTTAAACTCTTTCAACAATCAACAAGGCTTTAGATATGTTCAACGTTGTCGGTCCTAAGTGAGCAAATGAAGCACCCAATGCGCGGTTAGCTTTTTCATGCCCAAATCTTCAGCCAATGTATGACAAATACGTTATTTCGAGCCTCTGGTATTTCCACTGCCGTTTGGCACCATTTGGTAAACTTTTTCAATATTATCGGTAGTCGTTGCAGGTGTTTTGACCGTCCCGAATTACAAAAAAATTCTTTCTCACGATATCAACATCCAATGTGGCACCGGTGTAAGAAATACAAAAGTTGATGATGGCCAAAGAGAATGATTTTGAGAATATGGTTTTAGTTTTCCTTGGCAAGGCCAGATATTTCTTTTAATCTCGAATTTATTTCCAACCATTATTCGAAAATGAATCAGCCCGTATAATGAGGTCCTAAAGTATCTCATCGTCTTCCTACTAACTTCTGAACGACATAGACTATCACTTAAAAAAAATGTCGATTTCTAGTTTTTCAATTCAATTTCCGATGCCACCGGAAGTGATATCAACTTTCTTGCCTTCTGAAAGATAACACGAAAACCAATCTAAAAGGATATGGAAAAAGAAACAAATTGTCTTCTGTACTTTACCGACTAACTTGAAAATATGCAGGATGTTGTATTTTAGTTAACAACATCAGAAGTTAGTGCACATGAAGAAAAATCGACAGGAGACAGTCTGGGATCTAACTGCGTATTTCGTTATGACTGTTAAATTCGATAGATTCATTGTATTTCGTTGTACAGTTCAAATGCATTTCGCATTTGAATTTCTCCCATGTATGTATATTTATCCTATCGGGGATATTGATCGTCCACAGAACATATTAATACTCTGTCGCGAGGCATTAAAAATTGTACATTGATACTTGGCGACGCATTTTAAAGTATCTACATATGCCTTATCAGTAGATATCCATTAACCATTTCTATATGATAATATTTATAATTAATAAACAACAAAATTATTCAAGAGAAAAATGCTGTAGCAATGTGCTATTTTGTAAGTAAAGGGAGCAAATCAAATAAAAAATATTCCGAGGTAAGTGCTACACAACACAAAACTACACTCAAATAGGCAGCTGTGCACATGATACAAGTCTAATATTTTAAATAGAACATCCTACATATTACTCTACTTTAGTATGACCTCCTTCAGTTCATGTCAGCTTTTCTCAATTTCCCTGTATCCATACAGCTCAGCTTTGCGATAATTTGAGATTTTTACGCAATGCCCAAGTTTCTTCAACGACCGATATTTTAAACGTCTTGCGCGCTACAACTTTTAGTCGATCGGGTATTTCTTGATGTCCTCAGTAGTGTATCGAAAAGTTTTTTTACATAAATTGGATTCTATAAGGGTTCGTCGAGATCCGTTGGCGAGTTTAGAACATGTCACTTCGTTTTTTTTTTTAATAGAATACACAGATTAGAAAGGCTATTCTAAAATTTCTTCCATAAATATTTCTCTATACCTAAAACACGTCCTTTAGTAAATTAAATAAAATAATGCGCGATACCTACCGTTGAAAAAACTTCACTGTACTCTAATCAATATTTATCTACTTATTTTCACCATAAATGCTTGTTCATTTGGGACCGTGAAAAACTTAGGTGCACAGTTTCAAATGTAAATTTCTGCAAGATCTTATCTATCAGGTTCAGGAAAAGATTGTTGTAACAATTATTGTTGAAGGCATAATTTCTTACATTTGGAATTGAGTTTCTCATTTATAATTGGTTTTGGTTGCAAAATTGCGAGGAGGTGTTGG